>NSDO01000538.1:0-44670 GCA_002286825.1 Lagenidium giganteum | reverse complement strand
GCTTCGCCACCGCAGTGGCCACGCTTACCAGCACCTACTCGATGTACCGACACCGCTCGAGCACAGGAAGATGCCAGCAACGAGCAGCCCTGCGCCTCCGCCTTGCAGCAACTGCACAGATGTCAATGCGATGCACTGTTCTTCATCCACGTAGCACTCGAGAACCCTTCCACAGCAACCCTGGCATGTACACCTCGCCAATGACAATGGAGTCAGCTCCAACTGCTGTAACTGGCGTTGCAACGGCACTGGATCCGCCTACTTCGCTCCTCGTTTCCACCCAACACTTGGTCCCAAGCCGATTGGCAGCAGTGAACCTTGGTTGTTTGGTCCATACCCGGGAACATGGAAGGCGTCAGAGCTCTCCATGCTCTCCGCAGTTGGATCCACTTGATTAGCCGTCAACCTTGGAACATGAGACTGTTCTTGGGCATCCTCTCGATCTTGGATCCACACACGCATCAGATCGTGTCAGGACATTCTTCTGTCGTTACCTGCGCCATGTCGCATGCCTCCCGGTGCTTCCCACTTGTGGGATCCGCTCGAGCCGAGCCTGGATTCTCTCACTCGTTGGCTCGGGTCTCCGAGCCGCACCCGACCCGGATCCTCCCGTTGGACCGACCTATGGGACCGGATTCTGGGACCCGCCGCGGTTCTGGTCCCACCTGACACGTGTGGCGACTGGTCGCAAGCTTTCCAGCGCCGCTCCACCACACACGATCATTTATCGCCAAGCAACTTGACATAATCACGAAAGCTCGGCGTTGCATTGTGGAAGCTCACGACCGGATGGCAGAGCAGTACAACAAGAACAGGCGCCAGCAGACCTTCGAAGTTGGTACTGAAGTGCTCCTTTCTGAAGTGAATTTGTCAGCACGACATTTGGGTACATCCAAGCTGGGGGTTCGCTGGGTCGGGCCATACACGCTCATCAAACGTGTGGGGCGTGGGTACTATCAACTGGAGCTCCCACCGAGGATCAAGATCCACTCGGTGTTCCACACCAGTGCACTCAAGCCATACATCGCCCACGAAAACCGTCGAGCACGTCATCGCCTGTTCAAAGTTCGCCTGGCCGATGAAATGGAAGGGGAATTTGTGGAAGACATAGTAAATCACAAGCGCTCACGTGGCAAGCTGCGATACGAGGTGAAGTGGCTCGGACAGCCAAAACCAACATGGGAACTGGCCGCAAATCTGACCTCGATCGACGGTCTGATCCAACGATATCATCAAGTCAAGGGACGACCTCACTAGCGGGAGGGAACGTCACAAGATCTCCAGCTAAACAGCAGCTATCTCGAATAACAACTGATGCTCAAGCACCATGGAATTGGCGATCAGCTGGTGGATTGAGAACAATTGTCGGAGCTAGAACCAGCTGTGTCCAACGTCAAACCGACGAGTTGAAGGCCGAGGTAGCTTGCATGTTTGGACCTAAATCAATCAGATCTCAATTTACCCCGCTCAAGAGCAATTCGAGTTAAACGTGAACTACGACGGCATCCTGCCCGAGTCCATCAACTTATCCTCTGCAAGTACCACCATATACAATATGTGACGACTTATTGCGACATGGTGAAGTGAGTTTCTCAATTCGAACTACCTCTGTTTCATCATCATCATCATCATCATCATCAGGTCAGTGGCCGTTGGTAGCCCTGATCGCTGAGTCGAGGCTCATCGGATGGATGCCACAGCGTTTCACGACAGTGAATTTTGTACACGTGCGTGCGTGTGTAAAAGCACTGCCGATAGTTGACAATCTGGCTGACGGTTTCGAAACAAATCGTCGATCTCCGGAATACCGTCTACGATGCGCTATGCAAACAATCAAGTTGAATCTATCGCACGCACAGAGCAGACGCCGGTGCAGCAATGCATTCCTTTCATGATGAATTTAGGTGACTGATCGAGGACCCTCATCTTTAGATAGCCCAAGCTCGTCGGTTTTTCTCAGATCGGTATTTCGCTAACGTTCGTTGAGCGTCAACTGCGACTCAAGTCTACAAATCGAGGCCACGATGGATTCCAGAAGATCTCCTCCTCCAAGAATTCGTCGGGGCACCTTGCGTTGTCGCCATGTCCGTTGTGTAATTCGATTATTGAACCCGACCGAGCGTATGGTGTCGCGAGGGTGGAACAGAGGCGGCTGAGGCTCTCGTATCATCCAACACATGTGGGATTGACTGATTTTGTTGGAAGCTTCCGGTTGCACGCGAGAGACCAGATGTGAGTGACATCGACTCATCTCAACGAGCGATCGTGGGTTCATTCATCTTGCACTGATAATTCAACGCTTCACAGGTTGGTGCTGAAGCGATCGATACTCAAAACGATGTCAATGGCATTATAGCTACGGTAGTAAATGGATAAAGTGCGCTCGACGTTGAAATCCTGACTTGACTAGTTGGAGCTTGATCCAGACACCAAAACGAATAAAATCTCTCGCCAAAGCAGCACAATGAACATGTAATCTTGAAGAAAACAGAATGGGACGCCTCTATCTTTCGAAGTACTGCACGAGCTTCTCGATGTCGACGGTCAGTGATTCTGGCTCGCCCTCGTGGGCAAACGCAATGGCGCTCTGCACTTCCGACTTGCTAAATAGCAGCGGCTCCTGCAGCATGGCACGCTTGATGAAGCCAACGCCGACGCGGCCAGGCTCTTCTTCGTGGCCATCAGTCAGCGTGCGGATCATATTGGACTGTAACTGCTGGCGTCGCAACGGCGCCTCAGACGGGAACGAGTGCAGACGGTAGATAGAGCGGTACTTGCGCACGTACGCCTGGAAGTCGACGTCCAGTTCCTTGAGCTCGCCATTGTGGATGTTGTACACTAGCGCATGGATGCGTGGGAAGCCGTACTTGACCTGGTGGCGCTGCACCAAACCGATCTTGAAGATGTTGATGCACTGCTCGATCGTGTTGAGCTCGATCACGCGATTCATGCGCTCGTCTGGGTCCTGCATTTCCTGCAGCTCATCGTAGTGGATGCGACACACTGCACGCAGTCCACGTCAGCACCACATGTCATATCATCACAGCTCTGTCTGCCCGTCTGTCTGACTGACGTACCGTCACGGATGTTTCGCAGCCAATTGTCCAGCAGCCCCATGTGCTTGTTCTCGATGGCGGCACGCACGCCGCCGCAGCCGTAGTGGCCGCACACGATGATGTCCTTGACCTTGAGCTGTTCCACCGCGTACTGCACGACCGAGAGGCTGCTGACGTCATTGGCCACCACAAGGTTGGCGACGTTGCGGTGCACAAACACCTCGCCGGGCGCGAGCCCCGTGATCTCTTCGGCCGGCACGCGCGAGTCCGAGCAGCCGATCCAGAGGTACTGCGGGTGCTGGCCCTTGGACGTCTTGTCAAAGTAGTCCGGGTCCAGCAGCTTCTTGCCGTCGCGCCACTTCTTGTTGTTCTCAAACAGCCGCTCCAGCGACGTCGGGTGGCCCCAAAGCGACAGCGCACGCATGCTCTGTCCGCTCGCGGCGGCTCGTCGAGACAGCGACAGCGAGCGGCGCAACAACAACGTCGTCATGACAGTCAGTCGCTCGCTCGCTCTCTCTCTCGGTCGTTCTGGGGCTGTCTCGGGCTGTTCCTTCCTTTCCGTTCGGCTCCGTGTGTTCTGGTGGTGGCGTCACTCTGACTGCTATCCGTTCTTAACGCTTCAACTTCAATGATATCGTGATTTGTGTTCGATAGACCCGACCCGCTCCCAGTGACCCAGCTGACTTTTCCGTTAACCCGACCCACCCACCCACCTGTGGTTGTGTGGACCACACGCACCACTGCATTTGCTCGGTTGAGGTCGTTGCGATGGTGAGCGACAAGAAGCAGCGCAATGCGCCGGGCTCGATGTACTTCCCGCCCATGAGCCCGAGCACGGCGTCGTCGCCTCGGAGCAGCAGTCCCAAGGGAAGTGCGGCTGCGGGTGCCGGCAGCACGCAGCCGTCTCCGACTGGTTGGGGGCCGCCGAATTCGTTTGCGAATGCCGCCACCATGACGCGCGCGTTGACGCCCAACAAGCAGTTGAGTGAGCTGCTGCGCTCGATCGAGCCGCGCTACTGCTTCCACCCGGCCGTGGAAGAGCTGATGCTGGAGATGGCGTCGCAGTTCGTGGAAGACGTCGTCGACTTTTCGGGCAAGATCGCCAAGCACCGCCGCTCCACGGTGCTCGAGTCGAAGGACTTGCAGTTCTGTCTGGCCAAGAACTACGGCATTTCGCTCGCGGGCGTGCTGCCAACGCGCTTGGCGTCCGGTGCTGCTGATAACTCCGATGCGAGCACGCAGGGAGTGCTGAATCCGCTCGGTAAGGACTTGTTGGTGCGCACGCGGCCGGTCAAGAACTCGCTCCACATGCACCGTATGGCACTCAAGCGCAAGAACATGCAGCGCACCAAGAACAAGCTCAAGAGCGCCAAATTGGCCAAGGCGGGCGAGCCAGGCAGTGCCCGCAAGTTGATGCGCAAGGCCAGCTCCAGCGCCGCGGATACATCGGCCAAATGATGAGCGCATGTGGTGACGATCGTGCAATGCCTCTTCACTGCTGTGTATTTAATTTGCTGTTAATACAGGAATGACGGGAATTCTCACGTCATTGCTACAACTCACGCACAATACTACATGCTTCCGCTGCATTTGCTGCCACGGTTTGTCACTACACGAGCTCGGTGAGCCCCGACACGACGTCCGAGTCAAACTCGAGGCGTGGGGCCTTCGAGGTGGGCGCAGATGCGCCCGGGGTGGCGCTCGATGACTTGCTTTCAAGATCGGTGGCCGAGCGTGGACGCTTCTTGTACTTGTTGCCTTTGGTGGACTGCGCCGGAAAAATCGTCGGGTCCTTGCTCAGGTCTTCGGCCGCTGGGATCTCGATGCGCAGATTGCGGTTCACTTCGGCGTACGTCACAGCCTTGTAAATGGCGTCGAAGCCATCCATGAGCGACGCCTCGTTGCCGAAATGCATGCTCACTGCGATGAAATGGCGGCAAGGAAGACCCAGTTGGTACATCTGGCCGCAGGTGCACGTTCGCAGTGCCAAGTCGACGCGGTGGGTGATCTTGGGGCGTGCGCCCGTTCGCCACGTGAATGCCACTTGCTCGTCACACAATCGCACAGTGAACAGTTCGGATTCTTGGAGCTCCTGACGGTAGAGAGAGTCAGCTCCTGGTGTGAGCAGCGGGTTCTCGGCCAGCAATTTGTTCGCAAGTTGGCTCTTCTTGAATATGAAGTCCATCAGGAATGCCAGGAAGCTGTACATCATGTCAAACGGTGCTTCGTCGCTCACTTGGATATCCGAACCCTGCAAAGCTTCCTCGGCGGACGTGCTCGACCACTTGTACAGACGGATGGATCGATTCAGGTAGCACGCCCAGTTCTTCGGGTGCACCGCTCGAATGAACGCAGCGGCTGCTGCATTCAGGCTTTCCAGTTGGTTCAGGATCTTCATAAAGCCTTCTTCAGTGTCTTGGCGCTGCATATCCCATATCAACTCTTCCAGGCCACCAAGGCTTGGGATGTTCTTGTCACGGCTCATCTCTTCAAGTAGGCTTCGCACGCAGAACATGATTTTGGCGTTGCGCGCTTCATTGGCAAATGCTCGCAGCAGACCATTCTGGCTAGGACTGCAGAAGACCGGCGTGCCGTCAAAGCGGGCACCACCGCCTTTGGCCATGGAAAGGAACCACCGCATGTGCTCCATGTCGCTGCTCGGCATCAACGCAAAGGCGATCACTTGACTTTTCATGTTGCCGTCACGACCAATCAGTAGCGTGAGGCAGCCGTTGTAGCTCACGTTGTCATAGTTGATGACCTTGATGCCAAACACTTGTTGCATACAGAGCAACGCCAGCGACGCCGCGTTCGGCATGAGAAACGCGCGGACAAAGTGGCCTTGGTCATCCTTGTCGTATGAGATCATCGATCCCGGGTTCTTCTTCGCAAACGAGTCCAGCAGGCTTGGAATGAACTTGTAGCTCTCCGTCAAATCGTCCGTGGAACTAGCCACTACCAAGCGCTGCGCGCGATAGGCCATGCCTCGAGGGATCTTGATGCCCGACTCGGTGTTGGTGAGGAAGTTGTCCGTGAGCAGCTTGCCACTCGACTTGGAATGCGTGATGACGGCTTGACGGAAAAAGCGCATTTCTGCCAGCTGACGGGCTGTAGGCTTGGCTTCACCCTTGCAATTGTCAGAGTGCTTGAGATTCATTGCCGAGATCTTCCAGTTCTTGGACTTCCACCCTTTGACCAACTGCACAAACCACAGACATGATTCGTCCGAACACACGTACTTCTTGTTGCTACCGCCATTGTTGCGCTTGCATAACTTGGACCGCTTGCGCTGCACAACCAAAGTGAAGTCGCTGATCGCTTTCGTCGCCTCCTTGCCAGTGCTCCAACGCATTTCATGCGTGAGTTGGTACTTGGCCAGATCGTCCACCAACAGCGATGCCGATGGCGGTGGCTGCATCGACAGCCCAGCGACTGCGTTGTGCGCACTGCCTAGTGCATCAGTCGCGAGTTGGTCCATGGCGCCAGTTGACTCCATAACTACAGGCGTCGGCGACACTGAGGGCTTGGGAGTGGTGGCCTGACTGGTTTCCTTGCGTCGCGCACTGAAGTTGCACGTCTCGAGGCACTCCTTCGAGTGCAGCAACGCCATCGAGATGACGGTGAACTGATCCACCACACTTTGGGATTCCTCCAGCGCGACAAACCACTCACAGTTTGAGTTGCGGCGGTTCTGGCACACAACTTTCCGCACGGAGATCGTCTTGCCTTGGTGCTCCATCGGCGTGGGCTTACCCGCCACAGCTCGTCGACCCATTTGGTGCGCCAACGTCCGCACTGCAGCAATTGCGTCCTTCCAAGAAGGGAACAATTGGCCAACGTAAACGTGGCTGCCATTGGCGCTGGGGGCTCCTGCAGTCGCCACCGCTGCTGTCGCTCCCATCGGTGTGCTCGACGTCGAGGTGGGCACAACGGGGCTGACGCCGCCGTGCTGCGCCATCATCAATGCCGCCGAGTGGAGCGACAGCGTCGGTGTGGCAGTGGCAGTGCTTGCAGCCGCCATCGCCGCCGACATCGTCGAGATGGGCAGCATGGCCGACGCTGCCATGCTCGCGGCGCCCTCAGGCACCAAACGATGGAACGCGGCGCTGCTGGCTGGATCCGCCTTGGCTTCCAAACAGTGCGCGCGGTGGTGCACGAGGTTCATGCTCGAGATCTTCCACTTCTTCTCTGTCTTGACATACGACAACCGCACGAACCACTTGCACTCGGGCGCGTTCTCGCACTCGAGCACCACGATGTTCTGCGCCTGCGAGTCTTCCGCTTCGAAAGTGCCGCTCGTTGCTGCCGCTGCCGTTGGGACCGTCGCTGCCGCGTTCGTGGTCGTCGCCGTCGTAGCTGCACTTGCCGCCGCCATCGTGTGCGCCATCGCTGCAATGGCGTCGCTGGTCGCGTTGCTGTCCAAGACGATGGCGCCGGTGCCTTCCATGTTGTGCGTCGTCCCCACTGCCGCAGCCGCGGCGGCCGCCACCACGGCCGTGGTTGACGGCGACGGCGCGGCCTGCGCCAGTGGCTGCTGGATCCTCACATGGCGCCGCTGGGTCTGCTCGGCGAACGTCTCGATCACGGCGACGGCGTCCGCCAGCGTGCCATAGCGCTTCTCCTTCCGCAACGCGAGCGACATTTGGGGCACCGCCACGACGCCTTTTGTCACGTGCGCGCCAACGCGCACGCGCTGCCCCGTTCAAAACCTACCGGCTTTTCGCCCTGAACCACGTTAAACCTCACAAAAACGCGAGGTTTATTGGCGGCGCGCGGTGCCAGAAGCGGGTGTGATTGCGAGTGCACCACACCAAAGTTGTGTCAGCCACAAGGCGAATTATGAAAATGCCCAAGGCGCCACCTTCGTGCATCTTTTGCTGCGTTGAGACATTGGCCAAGCGCAACCGCGTGCTCTTCGAGGTGAGACTATCGTGGTTGTTTGCAATGCAATGATGCGGAGTCATTTTTTGATAGTTATCCATTGAGATTGATTGATGGTGACGTTTATGGCAGGATGCGCTGGTGATTGGCATGGTGGATGGTCATCCGCGCGCAACCCGACACTTGCTCGTAATCGCCAAGGAACACATCCCATTTGCAAGAGATTTGAAGCCTCACCATGCAGACCTTGGTGTGCAGTTTTGTTATTGACCTATTGGTGTATGTTCTCACATTCTAAGGACGTGTTGTCGATGTCGCATGGTAGTCGCCCACATGCTGGACGTTGGTAATCGCCTGCTGGAAAGCGAAGGACTACCATCGACTTCAGGGCGACAGTATGCTTCTGCTGTGGTTGTGGAGACTGTGGTGGTTTTTTAATTGTTGACCTGGTATCTTCCTGTCTGCAGATTTGGCTTCCACATGCCTCCGTTTGCATCCATCCACCATCTGCACATGCACTGCCTGGGACTGCCCTTTGTGCCAGCATGGAATCGTTTCCGATACACAGAAAGCTTTCTTGGGTCGTATGTGGATGCCGAACGCCTGCTGCAGTCACTGAAGTGCCCGCCATCGCAACCTTAGTTGCGCTCATACCGCTGTACCTCGAATATGCGCAACTAAATGAATTATATTATGAGTTCCGAAGCTAGCAACAACGTCTTGGATCTCACTCGTACGAGCCCGATTCGATGAACTTGAATTGCGGACTCTGCGTGCTCTGTGGCTTGTTCTTGACCACGTACTTGTTCACCCGGATGGACTTGAGCAGCCCTTCCGACATCTCTCGAAACGTTTCCTCCAGACTTTCCACCGCTTCGTTGTGCGAGTCGATCGATTTCCGCAACGACTCCCAGTTCTTGTCGCGTGGCTTGTCCATCATCAACTGTCGGTCATCTTCTTCCATCTCAGGGTCTTCACGCGTTCGCAACAGCAACGGAATATCTGCTGGATTGGGTGTCGCCATGCGCGGAACGCACGCAAAGTGCTGGATCATTTCCGGGATCTCTTCGTTCATGTTCTCGAGTTGCTTGGCGATCACCATGTACTGACTCAGCAGCTCAGGCCTGCAACCACGGACACGTTATGAGGTTTTGTCGATGGTTGTGAGCCAACGCGAAGGCAACGCACCATGTGCTGGCAGGATTCCATGCAAGGTTATGCTCCAAACGCGCGATAGTGTGACGCAAGTGGTCCGCACGCGCTCGGATGCTGCTGAGAGCGCGATCCACATCGCTGCTGCCTGATGGTGCTTGCATGTTGTCTGTGGGTTTCTTGGCAAACGCTCCGTTCGCCTTTTGCAGGATTACCTCTCAATTGTGAACGTGGTCCCATCTGGCCAATACTGTATATATACCGGTATTATAAACATGGAATTGAGTTTTGACGTCGAATTCTTGTGTGGCTGGTTAAACTCTCGCCGAATCTTCTTGCGAAGCAGAAACGTTTGCGCATTGGTCAAGGTTTTATTCGAAAAACCTTGCGAACGGTCCCGCCAGTGTTCACGTCGGTGTCACCGGGATCAGCGGTGCGACGGAGTAAGCAGAACCAACAAGGACGAAGGAACATGAACCGACCTGTGCGCGTGCTGAGTGAGCGCATTATGACGCGAGGCTTCGAGCCAACTGTGGGACGATTGATGGAGCATGTGCGTTCTTCCAGATGCTTGTGATCGTAGGTGAAATCTTGTTCCGGATCTCACGCCGACTCCTTGTCAATGCTCAGGTCCAAAGCGTTGTGCGCAAGCAGCCAGGTCTTCTATCGGTAGAGACACTGAGTGATATGAACGACCATCACAAGTATGTTGTGCTGTCGGAGGTAAGGAGATGTTTTGTGGTATGATTGAAATTGCTAGCAGTTGGAGGGCTGACGGACCGTCAAACGATTGCTTGATCACAGTGGCGATCAAAGAAGGATTACGATACGTGGGTCAGCAGCCCAGCTTTCAAGGAATGCACTTCCAAGCTCAACGAAGTGCTGGATGTTCCAGGCAAGCGTACTGTCATCTTCCAGCGACCGAAGGAAGATATCTTCCTACTCTAAACATCAAATCGTTGCGTCTGTCATGCGACTGTGATCTCGCACGAGATCTGTGGCATCCCTTGCTCTCGCAAGCAAGGGGAAGACCTTGATGGTCTCGTCACTGTGTGCAGATCCAGACTGTTGACACGCACTTTTAATATTATCACCGTATTGCTCTCCACGCATGACGTTTTGGCGGCGCTTCGTGACGCAGCTGCGTCAAGATTTTATGTTACTTCACAGCGCGACTTCTCGCTGAAGTGACGCCAGTGTGGCAAACTGGCAAGCACGACATTCCCCATCTTCAAGATGAGCGGCCGCATCCGCGTGATCAGCGAGCGCATCATGACGCGTGGCTACGAGCCCGCTGTCGCGCGCCTGATGGAGCATGTAAGCAGGCGCAGTGATGTTGCACACTGATGCAAAGCACCGTCTTTTAACGAGGGAGATAACCGATGAGCAGGTGAAGTCCACGGTGAGCAAGCAGCCAGGACTCATCGCTGTCGACACGTACTCTCAAGTGGACGACCAGCACAAGTACGTCGTGTTTTCCGAGGTAAGCTGGCTGATATGTTGTCATCAGAAACAAGCGGGCGTGTTTTGACGCTCGTTATTGCGGTGTAGTGGAAGTCGAAGAAGCACTATGACCAGTGGGTGAGCAGCCCTGAGTTCAAGGATTGCACGCGGAAGATCAATGAGCTCCTCGACGTCCCAGGCATGCAAACGCGAATGTTTAAGGAGCCTAGTGATGATATCTTCCTGTTGTGAGGTGGCGTGTGTGCTGGATTGCGCGTGACCTTCCCTTGCCATGAGAACGCGCACCATACGATCTTCACTAAAATGGTGTTGTTTGATTCCATACTATTTGTATCTCTTTCGTACCGACCTGGAGCTATCATCAACTGATTGCTATTCATCCCTACGGTAGCTACTTACAGCAATTTGGCGAGTCGCCGCACGTGTGCGTGAGATCTCTTTCCATTCTTGTGTCTGGGTACACATGAGGCTGCAACACATGTGGAATACCCACCACAGTGCGTCAAAATGAGTCTCTAGGACGCGTTTTCGCCTGTGCCCTTGAGGAAGTTCTTTATTCTGTCGACGGTGTCGCGCACTGTCTTGGAGAACGTGTGCGACTTGCAGTCGGACTCGCCCTTTTCGGCACGCTCTTGCTCTTCCTTGAGGAACTCTTCCATCAGTTCCTGTTGGCGTGGAGTCAACGTCCTGTCATAACACACAACCGCGGCCAAGTCAGTATGAGCGAGCCAAACAACGCTACGCTGCATGTTATCCACAACATACTTTGGGATCTGAACCTGCAGGTTCACCAGCTGGGAGCCACGGCGCCCCGAGTTGAGTTCCTTGACACCCTTGCCGCGCATTTGCAGCACCGTGTTTGGTTGGGTGCCTCGTGGAATCTGCGAGAAGCACACATACAATCCGTCAGTCATCACCGATCATCGAGCTCTTGCGGCAGTAGAAGCATGCACACCTTCATCTCCACTTCGCCAGTAAGGGTTGGCACCACCACGTTGCCACCAAGGACAGCTTGGGCCACCGAAATTGGGACGTCAACGTGGATGTCCGTCTTGTTGCGCTTGAAGAACGGATCTGGTTGGACGTCAATGCCGACATACAGATGACCGGATGGACCGCCACGAGTTCCAGGCTCTCCCTGGTGAGCCAAACGCAGGTTCATGCCGTCATCAACGCCCTCAGGGATCTTGACTTCCACCGTGCGCGGCTTCTTGACAGTGCCCTTGCCTCGGCACGTTCCACACGGCGATTCAATGGTGTAACCTTCTCCCTGGCAACGACGGCACGGCGTCTCAACCGCAAAGAATCCTTGCTGAAGCACTTCAACACCAGATCCATTGCACGTGCGGCACTTCTTCTTGCTGGTTCCAGGCTTGGCGCCGCTACCCTTGCACGTGCCGCACTCTTCGTTCGACGTCAGGTGCAGGTCACGCACAGTGCCCTTTACGGCCTCCATAAAGCTCAACGTGACGTTCACCTGCATGTCTGCACCACGCTGCGGCTGGTTCGCAGCACGACGGTGACGTCCGCCAAATGCCTGCTCCCCAAACATTGACGCAAAAATGTCTTCAAATCCCTGGAAGTCGCCTGGTCCGCGTTGACCAAAGCCACCGTTCTCGTCCACGCCGGCGTGGCCATAGGCATCGTACTTCTGACGTTTCTCGTCGTTGCCCAGGATTTCCCATGCCTCTGTGGCTTCCGCGAACTTCTTGGCCGCATTTGGATCGTCCTTGTTGGTGTCCGGGTGGTATTTCTTGGCCATTTGATAATACTTCTTCTTGATGTCCGCTTTCGACGCATCGCGCGAGACACCAAGGATGTCATAATAGTCGCGCTTGGCTTGGTTCGACACGGGCGTGCTGTGGAACGCAGCGCGCTGCTGCGGACGGCAGTCCGACTGCGTCAAGAACAGCAGCGAGCGGGCGTTTGGACGCGCGTGCAGCTCGCGGCGCAATCCGGCGGCGCCTGCTCTGCGCAAGAGCAAGACGCAGCTCTTGCTAGCAACGCGTGTGGTGTGCACTGCTCCGCGGTGCATGTCTGCAGCGAAGCACTAGGAAGCGGTCGGATACGTCAGCAGGCGACTGGAGCTCGTCGGGCAGCTTTTGACACCTGATGGCACCGACACCATCGACACCCGCGTTGCCAAAACACGGTGGTACGGCACAGCAGTGTTCCAGTGAACGGTGCAAAAAGCGTTCTAGAATCTGAGGTGGTTGTCGATGGGGTTTATGCAAGAAACCACGAGCGACAATGCAAGAAAATGACAAATTCCTGGCCATCGCAGCATGCAGGGTTCCATTATGCCGAGCATATCGACGGTCTTATGACTGCCAACAGGCCCGATACCGACGCGGACAACGTCGTGTGGCAGCCTGGGATACTGCTAGTGTCTCAGTGTGGTACATCCGAGCGCATTCATCTGGCCAGAAGAAATGACAGTGATCAACGCCTGGGAAATGCAAACTGTCAGTTGGACAATGCTACGACGCCATCATTCGCTTCATGGATAGAGCAGCACGCACCAAATACCATCTAGTTTTCCGCGTCCTTTGCAGAAGCCGTGAGGTAGTGGAAGCCAACAAGCGACACCATGATGATCGATCCCAGCGCGTTGACAAACGTCATCAACATCTCGTCCATTTCGTCGCTGTGGTGCACACACACACAAAGCACATTAGCATACCCACGTAACTTGCAATTCACCTGCTAATAAAGACGCGCACGCCATTCTTCTGCGTGCGCCATGAAAGAGCATCGCTGGTCACCGGTCAGTCACTTACTTGCTCATTGTGGTTGCTTGCTCAAATCTTCGAGGGATCAGCTCCACGTGTGAGCAAACCAGGTAAGTACGCAATGGTGCGAACCGCACTTAGCGATTGATGGGAGTTGGGCATTTCGTCGCATGCGTCACCATGGTCATGTGCTGGCGCTTTGCTATTTTCAGGCTGCGTGCTGGTGAGCAGGCGCCATTTCTCGCAAGATGCGTCGCGAAGAACACATGCTTCGCTCGCTGCAAGTGCCTTGCTTTCTGATCAGTCTTGTTCTTTCTGCGATCTGGCACGCGTTCCAGGGTCGCGTTTTTCGGACCGAGGTCTCGAACGCACGGCGTTTGGCCGTCCCAGTCAAAGTCTTGATCATTTGGCAGCAACAGCTCACAGCTGCATTGCCGTGGCGATTCGCTTCTAAATCGGAAGGAAATCTTCGGCGCCTGGTCTGGTTGAAAATATCGGTTTGTCGCCTGCGGCGCTCCGCTCCGACCGCGACGACGAGGTGGCCGATTCGCTTGGGCGTGGAAGCGCGCGTTGTGGATGCGTATCCGCACGCACTTTCGCATTGCTCGAGGAACTCGCGCGCCGAAAGCGGTGATCATGTCAGAAATCCAGTCAAGGCGCCTGCAGAAGGCGTACGAAAACACCAAGAACTCGCTCAACATTGACACCCAAGTATGCTTCGCCGGCTTGCACACGCAGACCACGATGTACCACATGGACATCTCCTTCCGCAGCACTCGCAACAAATGGAGCATTGCCAAGCGCTACTCGGAGTTCTATCGCGTCCGACGGACGCTGCAGAAGTTCCTCAAGCAATACAAAAGCCACGCTGGCCACGGAGATCTGTCGTCACCGCTGAAAGCGCTGGACGATGCGTTGCACGCCTCGTTCCCGCGTCGGCACTTGAGATACGACACTGCTGCCATCATTGATGAACGCAAGCCAGCGCTGGAAGCGTTCGTGCAGTTGCTGGTGAAAGTGATCTCGTGCATTCCAATGTCAGAGTCAGCGACAGCGCCTGCGACAACGAGCAAGGACGGCGAACAAATGACGATTCTCTACCAGATCCTCCGGGACTTCCTCGAATACCCAGACAAACAGATCGAAAGCGAGACCAAGCTCAAGCTCGCTGTGTTGTCGCTGGAAGACGTGGTGGTGAGTTCCAAGAGCAATATCCTCGAGGACGATGAGATCATGAATGAGTGCTGCAGTATCTGCCTGGGTGAGTGGAACGACGAGGAGTGTGTCGACATGAACGTCGTCAAACTGCCGTGTGCACATGTGTTCCACGAGGAGTGCCTCATGGAGTGGCTGCACAGCAACACACATTGTCCCATGTGTCGGACCGAGCCCACGGTGGAAAGTGAACCCCGGCCAAGCTCGCAATAGTATATTAACTCCTGCGATCTATTCTCGCAATAAATATACGAATTACAGTACTGAATAATATTGTGTGGCATACACCAAAGGCGGCGAGCGCCATTGGCGCCGTGGCAAGGAGGAACGCCGGGACCACGAAGCCGACCATGTTGCTGCCGGTATGATGACGTCTGAGCTGCGCCACTGGATGCCCCAGGCGAACCTAACGATGTGTGGTGGTGTATAGGTGTTCGAGCGCTTCGCTGAGCTGGGGTGGCAGCCCTTTGTCGACCCTGCCGAGACGTACGAATTCTTCCTCGTGTCGGGCATTTTCAAGCGCGCGCACATCGAGTCCAACCTCGACGTCGTCAAGCAAGGCAGCGCGCAGCACCTGGTGCAGCGCAACGCACTGTTCGATGTGTGTCTCCACAGCGGTCTCGCACACCTCATTGCGTCGTACGTGCGCGCTGAAGAGAAGCTGCACATGCTGCGCGACGGCACGCCGTTCGCCGACGCCAAGGCGTACTTGCTCAAGGAGCCCATTGCCGTGCAGCAGTGGATCCGCCGCAGCCTCGAGAACATCGAGCGCAGCATGAACGCGTTCTTGATCCGAGCGGAGCTGCAGAAGCCGCAAGGCGCGGCCGGTGACATCCACAGCGACAACCTGCGCAAGCTCACGGGCCTTCGAACGGTGGCAATCGCGTTGGTGGAGCGACTGAAGGAAGGATCTCGACATGCGTCGCGCCGTTCCAGCTTGAAGCTGTCGGTGAGAACGAGTGGCAACGACCTCGAGATGACGGAACTGAGTCGTCTGACCAGTGCGGGTGTGCGCAACCTGCTGGAGTTGGTGCACCGCATCGAGGCGGCTGCCCTGGGCTGCCAGTGCTTGCTGTGGTTGGAAGAGCATCGCATTGCGAGCGATGCTGATGCGTATGAGGCGTTTTATACGCGCACTCGCGACCTCCGTGCCATGTTCCAGGACGAGTACGCCCAGCGCTACGCGCTTGGTACGAAGCAGGATTCGAGCGATGAAGCACCGGCAGCCATGCTCTTGATCGAGCGTGTGATGCACAGCGCGCACTTATCAGTCAATGATTTGAACGGCGAGATGCCACCGACACAAGCCAAGAGCCTTGTGCAGCTGTTGCGCGTGGCGTCGATCCAGGACGAAGTGCTGCGTTACTACGGCGACGAGATCGAACACGAGCCCATTGAGGCGTACTTCCGCGTGCATGTAGCGGTGATGATGTACTTTGCGCTGGACATGGCGTACGTGAGTCAGCTGGCTCGCCAGGAGCACAGTGGCGAGCATATCACGACCAAGATGGTGGCTGTCGCGGACTCGTTCGCCGCTCACTTGAACATCCGCGAAGATATGAAGCTCACACTGCTTGCATTGTGGTTGATTGAGAACGCCGTGAGCGTGTACACTACCAGTGACGAGGATGTGGCTGTCATCTACAACTGTGCACTCAAGGTTCTGCAGCAGTCAGGCGCACTTCACTTGCACCAGAAGTACGATCTCGAAGAAGACCTGCTCTTGGCCGTCGTTGAGACCTTGGTTCACCGCGGTCAGAGCGATGTCGCATGGGCATTGTGGAATACGTTTGGTGTGCGACTGAGCAATGACAACGGCTCGGTCGAGCTGGCGTTGGTGATTGCGCTCGAGTTGAACATGTGGCAGCGCGCGCTGTCGATTGTGCGCAGTCGCAAGCGTTTGGACCTGCTGAAAACGGTCTTCCAGTGTATGACGGCGTCAGATCGATTGCAAGAAGCTGTGGAAGGACTGACACTGCAAGCTGACGAAGAACGCATCTTCCGCCGGTTTATGATGGGAGGTTCGACTGCGGCGTTGTCCGAGAGTGATCTATTGTCCGACGAGTCTATTCGCAAGGTGGACCTGCTTGTCATGTACTACGCCCTTCGAACGCAGTTCACGGACGCCTGGGAAGTGCATCACGACCACTTGGCGCTGCTGCGTGCGGCCATGTCTGGCGACACGCAGATGTCAGTGGAACTGCTGCAATATCCAAGCATCCGCGTCCGCAAGGCACTGCTGGAGAACCTTTGTACTGAGCCAGTGGTTGATCCATCGAAGAAGCCGAAAGGATTTTCCACAGTCGAGCTTGGCAAGTTGATTGCTCGCCGCGATGCCAGCGAGCCGTCTATGGCTACGAAAAGCTGGGAGCCTGTCGGTGGACAGGATCCAGCGCAAGAACCAACAGCAGATGAAGACGTTCCAATGGAGACGACTGAAGAAAACACGAAGTCCAATGTTGAATCCAGAGACAGCACTCGCGCCATGCCAGCTCGTGCCACCCCACAAAAGATGGACACGCCGTCCAAGTCGGATTACTCGCCTGGTATTTTCTCGAGTCGCGCGTCGCAGCCACGCAGCTCAAGCGCCAAAAAGCGAAAGCCAACGCCTGGGTCTGCTTCTGCTGACCAATCCGGTCGAAATGCACCAACACCAGGAAGTGCAGTGACTCCAAACCGCTCGACGCGCGGCACTGTTCCAATCGGATCCATCGACGCCAGTCCAGACTCGACCGTGCGAGGTGGCGTGGCTCGCAACCAGTCTTCGGAATCATCTGCCCGAAAGATTGCACAAACACTCGACTTCAGCTCCCCAGCCTCTGGTCCGCCAAAGAGTGCTCCCGTCGGTGTGCCACCGAAGTCGACGTGGTCGTTCGGTAAGTCTTTGAATTCCTTCGAATAACTCGTCGAATAATCCTAATCGATGTGCATGGCAGAACGTCGCCTGAGCTCCACTCCTGTGCGATCAAGATTTTCATTTTCATCTTCGACGTTTGGACGCTCCTCGCTGTCCACGGAAGGTACGAGAGGTGTCCTGGTCGTGTGATGGTTTTACGATGGACTAACACGTTTCACTGACAACAGAATTGACGCTGAAGCCCAGCGAAGGCGCTACCGGATTGGAAGCCATTGGCGCAGTGGGCGCCATGGACGTCGACATGGGAAGCAGTTCTTCAGATAGCCCAGCTGCGACGCCTCCAGCGCCCAACTCGGCTCCCAGCAAGTCCAGCAAGGCCTTCGAGACGCCACGCCGCTTCCAATTCATGAACGAAATGCCAGAGTCACGCATGCCGGCAACGGCCTCAAAGGCGACAGCGCCACGTGCGACGCTCGAGGAACCTCTGGAACCAGAGAAGATCGACGACGACTTCAACACGCCATTGCGCACGACCACGCGCTCGCGGCGCCAGGAAGCAGCAAGTGTTCCTGTGCGTCGCAACCCACGTCGTACGGCTCGAACCAAGTACTAAAAACGCACAGAACCACTCGGTCACCCGGCAAACGCAGGCGAGGGCTAGATTTGCAGTTAAAAACTCTCCAATGTGTCTCTGATTCTCTTCTCTATATATCTGGAGCTTGGTTCTTCACGCTTCTTCGTCGTCGCGCAGTATCCGTCCTTCCGTCGGCACAAGCACCGGCACGCCGTTGCGGACGGGATACGCCACTCGGATCTCCGGGCAGATGATGAGGCCACGGGCGGCGTCGTAGCGCAGCGGCAGCTTGGAGATCGGGCAGACGAGATGGTCCATCACACTGGGATCCTCAAGCGTCGACGTTTGGTGGGACGCACTGGCAGCGAAAGCTCGCTGCTGCACCACGCGCACGCGTTGGCGCAGCGACTGCGTCGAGCGGAGCGTCGTCGTCAACCACATCATCATCCAGATGTCTAATGGTGCGCCCCATCAAGTGGCCAGTCATACAGATATTACCATGTGGTAAATACCACCCTGCCTGTTTCAGCGAGAACTTCTTCCATTTGCGATCTTGAGAAGATCACTCTCTCGCTGTCTGCACGATATGAGCATGGGGAAGAAGAAGTCGTCGACGCTGTCGCTGGACGACCCGCACGCGGCATCGAAGGAGCATCTGCTGGGAGGTACGACGCGAATGCGTGTACGTGTGAAGCACAGCACCCTTGAATTGGAGGGCCTGATCTGATGTATTGTCCGCCTCAGAGTCGTCCCAGCAGAGCCATCGCGACGCGGAGCGCTTCGCGAGCGCGCGGGTGGTTCAGCAGCGCAACAAAGCCAAGAAAGTGTGGTGCGCCATCATCGCGTTGACTGTCGGCATCCTCGTGTTCATCGGCATTCTGGCCATTCTGCGCGCGGTGCAAGACGCCAATAACCTGTTCCCGACCAAGCGGCCAGTCTTCCCTGCGCAATATGAAGCAAGCGTGACCATGCACTTGCCGTACATTGATCTGGTGGAGCCAGTATACGTGCATGTGGATGAAGACAAAGGGCTGCAGAAGCTGAGCTACTACGGAGACACGGACGTGTACATTTTCAACACGAGCGGCCCGTCATACATGATCATTCCGGTCGTCCGCGAACTCAAGTGCTTCCGGACCGACCCACAGCCGCTGCAGCATGTGTTCCCCAACTTGTCGCTGTTTGAGCCGCAGCATGGCGTGTATCTCATTGAAGGACGCTCGTGCTTCGGGTGGAAGTTCACGACCAAGGGCTCGGAACCGACCGAGGACGGCATGCTAGGCGAGTACACGCTGTATGTCGACCAAGAGACTCAAGAGCCTGTCCGCTACCACTTTGTTGGTCGCAACACCATGCTGGGTGGAAGCCACATTGACGAGTACTACCTCGACTACCACTACGTTCGGGCTGGCCCCATCGACTCGCACGTCTTCAACGCGTTACCATCGGTGATGAACTGCACCAACTTCAGTCAGTTCCATGGCCCAACGCGCACTCCAGCGCAAGATGTAAGCTGTTATCTCCTGGACCATGTACTCGTTGCTGCATAATGCTGACTTATTCACTTTGGTGTAGCTTCACATGCTAATGCCTGAAGGTCATGGGGTGAAGCAGCAAGTGTTCGCTGATTTCAAGGACTCGCACAACAAGAGCTACGACGATGCGCAAGAAGAAAGCAGTCGAGCTGCCATTTTCCACCAGAACCTGCGTTACATCAACGCGGTCAACCGTCAGGTGCGCCTGCTTCAATGGGACGGTCGATGTCTGCTCTGCCCTAACGTTGGCGCGTTGTTGCTGTGCCATAGGGACTGTCTTATCATTTGAAGCCGAACCGTTTTGCTGACCTCAGCCACGAAGAGCGTGTAAACATGGTCAAGCGTCCGCTGGTCAAGCGTACACCAGACAATGGAGCCGACTTGCTGCATGAAGTGAGCCCATATTTCAATCCACCTGATGAGATCGATTGGCGCGCCAAGGGTGCCGTCACACCTGTGAAGGATCAGGGAACCTGCGGATCCTGCTGGACCTACGGGTAAGCACGAAAAGAATTGGCTTGGTTGACATTGCGTGCTCATGGTTCCGCTTGCCATAGCACGACGGGAGCCATTGAAGGAGCCATTTTCGCGCAGGAAAAGAAGTTGTACAACCTATCGCAGCAAGTACTCATGGACTGCTCGTGAGTCATCAATGGTATGCCTTTGCGCCTGCTTTGTCCTGTTTTTGACGGCAACTTCGGTGTGCTTGTTGTGGAACATCAGGTGGGAGTTCGGCAACTTGGCCTGCGATGGTGGTTTGGATTACCAGGCGTATGCGTGGGTGATCGCTAGCGGCGGCATCGAAGCTGAGGATACGTACGGAACCTATCGCAACCAGCCGGGCTTCTGCCACTTTAACCGCTCTAACGCCGTGGCGAAAATGACGGGATTCGTGAACGTGACCAGCGTTGAAGCTCTGAACGACGCGTTGGGTCGCGTTGGCCCGCTTTCGGTTTCCATCGATGCGACGTTGCCATCCTTTTACTTCTATGGTGGTGGTTACTACGATGATGTCAAATGCAAGAGTGGCGCTGAAGATCTGGACCACTCCGTCCTCGCCGTTGGCGTCACGACGCATGAAGGTCAGAAGTATACGATTGTCAAGAACTCGTGGAGCCAACATTGGGGCGAGGACGGCTACGTCAAGATCTCGCAGAAGAACAACCTGTGCGGTGTGGCTACCGCGGCAACGTACCCTCTGCTTGCCCACAAGTGAGCCCTTTGATGGTCATCGTCGCTGGAAATGTGCGAATGCATTTTCGATGAGAGCAAGCTCCAAACACAGCACACCAAGTAAGAGATCAGTATTGCATTTTAAATACGAGAAAGGGGCCTGCAAATCGCAGCCCCGCTTCACTGTATGCATAAATAATATACATGCGCTTGTGAATCGAAGTGCGCATGCAGTGCGCATGGATGCAGCTTGTTCCGAGGCAATTCCATCACTTCTTGCTTGCGACGAGGATGATCAGTCGCCGTCTCAGCAAGACGTGACTGGCAATTGCGACGAGTACGCCCAGTACGTCGCGTCGCGGGACTGGCACACCTTGGCGCGTGCGCTGTCCGACTGCACGGCGATGTCCACCGGCACGCGGGCATTGCGCGCGTCGATTTGTGGAGCGTTCATGAAGGCCGAGACGACCGTGTCGCGCAGCTGCTCGAGGTTCTTCTGGAAGCTCATGACTGTGCTGTTATTGCTGAGGTCAATAGTTGGGCTTTGCTGTGGCGCTGTGGGTGGCAGCAGGCAAGTTGCGATGTGAGCGCCAGCGATTCCGCCGCTGGTGCCATTTGGGTCTTCTCTCTCTGTGGCCGGCCGCGCCCGTCTGAGTGAGTGACCAAGTTGCAGCGGAATGAGACGCGCCAGACCGCCGAGCTGGCCAATGGGAGGCAAGGCGATGATGAAGCGACGGCGTTCTGGCTTGCCATTGGTCCGGATGGAAGAATGGGCAGCCAATGAGAGAACAGACGTTGGTTGATGTGGAGCGGGTCATTCTTCGCAGGGAGAGAAGGTGGAGAATGGCGTCAACTCGCGCTGTCGAGCAAGCGCAGCGGATGACGGGGGTGGCCAACGGCACGCGACTGCTGGGAAAGCTCGACAGCATTGACGATGACGCGCCAATGCATGACTGCGCGGAGTGATGGTTCGAAGAAAACAATGTTCTTCACGTGGCTTCTCGAATGCGGCTGGTTGTTGCAAGGCAGCATTTCTGTTCTGGTGTTGGGACGAAGCAATGATTGAATCCAATCTGGATTCAGGGAAACCTGTTCTGTCGGTACAGTATGGATTGTACCGGTATCCTCCATAGGTATTCGAATCCGTACCGGTTTGTGATTGACACACCAAAATGCCCAATGTGTTTGGAAGGTGTCTCGTGTTATCCGGATGAGCCATTAGCTACCTTCCTGCAACATTGGATGTTGAACATGACTGGCAGGCAGTTCTGGAATCGAGCGAAGCGCGGGGAACGCGACGTGAACAAGGCGGGAAGATGGTGTCCACACGCAGCGGATCGAAGCAGGGCAGCGCCACACCGCAAGCGACCGAACCAGCCAAGCAGGCTCCCGTGAAGCGCGTCGCCAAGGATGCGCCGGAGGGCGAGGCCAAGCCCAAGAAAGCGGCGCCAGCCAACGCCGAGTTCAGCGTTGGAAAGGCCGTGACCAAGGACGTCGTGTTGCTCAACCAGGAGTCGAAGGAAGTCAAGTTCTCGGACATCTACAAGGACCAGGGCGTCGTCATCTTCATGTACCCGCGCGCCAACACGCCAGGGTGCACCAAGCAAGCCTGCGGTGAGTGTCGTCACGCCATTGCCTTGTGGATTCGGTCGGCTTCGCCAGGGGTTGACTCGTTCTCTTTCCATCATGTTGAACTGCAGGCTTCCGTGACCACGTCCAGGAGATCAAGGACGCTGGCTTTGGTGTCTATGGCCTGAGCGCTGACAGCCCAAAGAGCTTGGCGAACTGGAAGACCAAGCAGTCGCTGTCCTATGACCTGCTGAGCGATCCAAAACACGAGCTCATCAAGTACTTCGGCAGCTCCATCGGTGGCAGCAAGATCCAGCGCTCGCACGTTGTGATTCTGAAGGGCGGCGTAGTTGGTGACATTCAGGGCAAGGTGTCGCCAGCCGAGAGCGTCGACAAGGCCGTGGACTTCGTCAAGAAGCACGGCTCGACGCCTGCAAAGGAAGCCAACCCAGCCAACGAATCGGAAGCTGGAGAAGAAAACAAGAAAGATGCGCTGGAAGTCGGCAAGAAGATCGCGTTCAACGTCGAGCTCAAGAACCAGGCCAACGACACCGTGCACTTCCAGGATTTGTTCAAGGACCAAGGTGCGATCTTCTTCATGTTCCCGAAAGCCGACACTCCAGGATGCACGGTGCAGGCACGTGGCTTCAACGACAACATCGACGAGATTCGAGCGGCTGGCTTCCATGTGTACGGTTTGAGCGGCGACACTCCAGCGGAGTTGGCTGAATGGAAGAAGAAGAAAGACTACGCCTACGATTTCCTGTCGGACCCTAAGCACGAGTTGATCAAATATTTCGGCAGCTCGCTCGAGAACGGCCGCGTGGAGCGTTCGCACGTCATCATTTGCAAGGGTGGTGAAGTTGGAGAGATCCATCACAACAGTACCCCTAAGGACAGCTTCACCCGTGCACTCAACTTCGCCAAGTCGCAGACAAAGTCGGCGTAACTCGTCGCGGAGCGCACGGTGCTCGATATCAACGCAGCAATGGTCGTAATATATGTTCTCCATTTTGGGTCCATCGATGGTAAGCAGTGCCAGTCCTTTTGCGGGCTTCGCTGCCCATCAAAGCATGAAAATTCGAGGTAGGACGCAACTGTGGCTGGCAGGCAACTTGAATGGCACAGGGGCTGGAGACAGCTCCTGCATTCACAGCGGGATATCAAACGATCGAATGGAAGCGCTGGACACTACCACTCCACAATCCAGCGTCAAGTGCGAGCACGAACTCGGTCAGCGCAAGTTGATCGCCGCCGCGACCATCTCCTTCATGACCAACGTCACTCTGGCGTCTGCTCAAGTGTCCATCCTAAATCCAGTTCCATTACTAACACTGTGGGATGTGCCACTGAAAACCATCCAACTTGCAGGTTGATCTGTGCAACTTCGAGGTTGTCGCGCAGACCTTCGAATGCTCCCGCTGGTGAAGGGATTGGCAACTCAGAGATGGTCGGGTGCCCCCCCCCCCGTTGACGGACCTTTGGAGAACGTGGCAAGTTCACTTGGATCCTGTGGCTACCGGTCATGCGATTCGAACCGCTCGACGTTTACTAGCAAAGCAGACACCCGTCGACGAACCAGATTACCAGGCAGTACAGTAAGCAGACGAAGACAATGCCCGCTGGACTCTCCCTGCAGCTAGCTCGCTGCGTCGTCCACAGCTAGCAAGGCCGTGCTTCTTTCGCTTCTCTCACATCTCAATCCTCCAAGCTCAGGCCAAGTCCTCCTCCCGGTATCGAGATCTCACTCCAGTCTTCACCATGATCGCTCGCTTCGCTCCACTGCTCGCGCTCATTGCTGCCGCCGTCACGTCGCTCGACCAAGTCGCTGCTGTGCCAATTATCGATGCCAACGTGCACCGCTCGCTCCGCCGTGGTGGCTACGCTGACATCTTCGTGACGATGAAGGAGAGCACGGCCGAAGTGCTCAATGCGCACGAGTCGGCGTCGACTGATCGTGGTCAGCAGATCACAGCGCTGGTTGAGTCGCTGGAGAGCTTCACGCGCAAGCGCCAGCAGCCATTGACCGAGCTATTGCAGCAGGAGGCTGGTGCGCAGTTCACATCGAGCAAGGCGTTCTGGGTCACGAACCAGGTTTATATCAAGGGTGCGAGCGCGGCGTTGATTGAGAAGATCGCGGCGTTGGAGACCGTGGCGTCCGTGCGCGAGGAGAAGGTGTTGCCACTGCCAAATCCGATCGTGGTTGACGATGACAACTCGACGATTTCCATCTTTGCCGATGGACCAGAATGGGGCGTCGCTAAGGTGCGCGCCACGGACGCGTGGGCCAAGGGCATGGATGGCAAGGGTGTCGTGGTCGGTGCCATCGACACTGGCGTCGTGTCCACTCACGAGGCACTCAAGGGCAGCTTTCGCGGCGACTACGGTTGGTTCGACCCTGAGAAGAACGCTGAGAAGCCATACGACAGCAACGGCCACGGCTCGCACGTGATCGGCACCATCGCTGGTACGAACGGCGTCGGCGTGGCTCCAGGCGCTAAGTGGATGATGTGCAAGGGCTGCCGTGAACGTGGCTGCTCGCAGGCTGATTTGCTGGCGTGCGGTCAGTTCATTGCATGCCCAACCGATACTTCGGGCAAGAACAAGGACTGCTCGAAGGCGCCGCAGGTTGTGAGCAACAGTTGGGGTGGCGGCCAAGGCCGCGACTGGTTCAAGCAGATCGTCGATACGTGGCAAGCGGCGGGTATCATCCCCGTGTTCGCCAACGGCAACGAAGGCCCAGCCTGTGGCACTGCAAGCTCGCCTGGCGACTACGACAACGTCATCGCTGTTGGTGCAACCGATGTGGACGACAAGCTCGCTGTGTTCAGCAGCCGCGGACCATCGGTGGGCAGTTTGATGAAGCCTGAAATCTCGGCTCCAGGTCACAAGGTCCGCTCTGCCTGGCGCGATGGCGACAACTCATACAAGACGATCTCGGGCACGAGTATGGCGACGCCGCATGTGTCTGGCTGCATTGCCGTCGTCTTGAGCGCCAAGCCAGGCTTGAAGTTCAACGACATTCGTTCATTGCTCATCAACACGGTGGACACTGACACACTGAAGCCAGTTGATGGCAACCAGTGCGGCAAGGACCAAGACGGCAAGTTCCCAAACAACAACTACGGTTATGGCCGCATCAACGTTGCCAAGGCTCTCGGTGGCAACATTCCAACGCCACCAAAGCCAACGCCATCGCCAACGCAAGCTCCAACTCCGTCACCAACGTTTAAGCCATCGCCAACGCCAACGTTGCCTCCAGTGCCATCGCCGACGCCGACGAAGCCAAAGCCAACGCCCAAGCCAACTGGCTGTGCCAAGCATATGGATCGCGAGGAGTGTGAAGATGACGTCTTCTGCCATTGGGACTGGGCCACTGACAAATGCGCTGAAGGCTGGTAAGCGCTCCGTGCACGGCATCGATTTGTCGAACTTTCGAAGTCGTCACCTGTTTGTTGCTTCTATATCCAAACCGTGTGAATGGGGCCATTAACCCGAGCACTGTAGACATCAAATGCACACATTGTCTTTACCAACTTCCTCCAACTACTTTGCGATTGCTGTTGTGCCCACGGTGGCTATGATGAGTGCGCCCTTGCAGACAATATTGAGATTTTATGTAGAAATCTTTTCTCACCTTGGATTTTCCAGGGTGACGTAGTACACGGTGCTAAGCACAGCACCGCTTTCATCATACCTGGTGCATGTGGTGAAGGACCTTGAAACGTAAGAATGAATTACATATTATTCATCTCCACATCCACAGAAAAAGACTGATTGAAGTACGAAGTCAATACCGATACGAGAGCAAGCGGCAGGCAAAGCACTAGCTTCAAGTTCAACAAGGCAAACTACCCACTCGCTTACAGCAAGACGGCCGATCACCTGGAAGCTGTGGGGTGCACACAATCGAGTTTAGTCACCGCCGCTTGCGTCTTTAGCGCAGCAATCCTTCGTGAAGTAGTACAACATCTACCATGTCGGCAATACCGACGATGAAAATCGCGATCATTAGCGCTATTTGATTCCATTGCATGTTTGCGATGTTGTGGTAAGTTTTTCCTCAATATTTCTAAAGGGCTGAAACTTGCACGCATCGATCAAACTGATACCCAAGGATTCTATGCCTTGGACATTGGTTAGCTCCTGAAAATGTGATGTGCCTCGTCAAAGACGGAAGATATCACGCCGCCAGAGTTTCGCCTAGCTTAATGTAAACTGAAATTGCTCTGCTAAGGCTAACTCATCGAATACATCTATTTCTGCTAATGGAGGGATCTCGAGTAGCGCCATTCAATCTCACGTCACCTCGCCACCTAGCTCCACTGTGCTGATTTACCAACCTTCAGCACAGGCGTCCTTGCGCCAATCCCAGTGGCAGAAGACGTCGTCGTCGCACACCTCACGGGTCTGGTGCTTACGACAGCCTGTTGGCTTGATGCTGTTGAGTGCCTTGAGGACGTTAATGCGACCGTAACCGAAGTTGTTGTTTGGGAACTTGCCGTCCTGGTCCTTGCCGCACTTCTCCGTCGCCTTGAGCTTGTCCGTATCCACCGACGTATGCAACAGCGTACGGACTTCGTCGAACTTCATACCTGGCTTGGAGCTCAAGATCAGAGCAATACAGCCCGACACGTGCGGCGTCGCCATACTCGTGCCCGAGATCGTCTTGTACGCGTTGTCGCTGCCACGCCAGGCTGATCGGACCTTGTGGCCCGGAGCCGAAATTTCGGGCTTCATCAAACCACCGACCGATGGGCCCTTGCTGCTGAATTCGGCCAGGTTATCGTCCACGTCAGTGGCACCAACAGCAATGACATTGGCGTAGTCACCAGGCGAGCTAGCGGTGCCGCAGGCTGGGCCTTCGTTGCCGTTGGCGAACACGGGGATGATGTCGACTTTCTGCCACAAGTCCACAACGGCCTGGTACCAGTCATCGCCCTGGCCGCCACCCCAACTGTCGCTCACGACCTGCGGCGCCTTCGAGCAGTCCTTGTTCTTGCCCGAAGTATCGGTTGGGCATGCTATGAACTGACCGCACGCCAGCAAGTCCGCTTCTGGGCAGCCACGTTCGCGACAAGCCTTGCACATCATCCACTTGGCGCCTGGAGCCACGCCGACGCCGTTCGTACCAGCGATGGTGCCGATCACGTGCGAGCCGTGGCCGTTGCTGTCGTATGGCTTCTCAGCGTTCTTCTCAGGGTCGAACCAACCGTAGTCGCCGCGAAAGCTGCCCTTGAGTGCCTCGTGAGTGGACACGACGCCAGTGTCGATGGCACCGACCACGACACCCTTGCCATCCATGCCCTTGGCCCACGCGTCCGTGGCGCGCACCTTAGCGACGCCCCATTCTGGTCCATCGGCAAAGATGGAAATCGTCGAGTTGTCATCGTCAACCACGATCGGATTTGGCAGTGGCAACACCTTCTCCTCGCGCACGGACGCCACGGTCTCCAACGCCGCGATCTTCTCAATCAACGCCGCGCTCGCACCCTTGATATAAACCTGGTTCGTGACCCAGAACGCCTTGCTCGATGTGAACTGCGCACCAGCCTCCTGCTGCAATAGCTCGGTCAATGGCTGCTGGCGCTTGCGCGTGAAGCTCTCCAGCGACTCAACCAGCGCTGTGATCTGCTGACCACGATCAGTCGACGCCGACTCGTGCGCATTGAGCACTTCGGCCGTGCTCTCCTTCATCGTCACGAAGATGTCAGCGTAGCCACCACGGCGGAGCGAGCGGTGCACGTTGGCATCGATAATTGGCACAGCAGCGACTTGGTCGAGCGACGTGACGGCGGCAGCAATGAGCGCGAGCAGTGGAGCGAAGCGAGCGATCATGGTGAAGACTGGAGTGAGATCTCGATACCGGGAGGAGGACTTGGCCTGAGCTTGGAGGATTGAGATGTGAGAGAAGCGAAAGAAGCACGGCCTTGCTAGCTGTGGACGACGCAGCGCGCGACTCTGTTGTGGAGCCCGAGACTAGTGTTCGAAAAGGCTGTCTTCATCTGCATACAGTGTGCTGTTGCACACCCAGGGAAGGTCTCCTCTCTGTGTTGTCGACGGACTCGGATTCCAGCATTTCCGACCCAAGAAGAGTCGTGGGCCAACAGCGGTTCAACCTCAAGCTTCGAAACGTGCGCTGCTTCGATGTGGACACCTGCTTGGAGCTGGGAACTGTGACGTTTGACATGTTCCCTTTCGGTCCATCGCCGTCGCCTTCAAACCGCAGTTGTCGCGCAGCAAGGGTTTGCGGCATGAGCGTTGCTGTTGCTGTCATTCTTGGTAACTGAGGAGCGTATGACCTGCACGGAACGAGCGATCGTCGGTCGATGACCGCCCAAACGATGTCGTTGGTATTATAGTGGCCACGGTCGCAATTTCGTGGATGAGTTGCGAAGTGTGCGTTGGAGGGCGCGACTTGCGAGTTGAGAGCGCTGCGACGGTCATCACAGACCCCACGTTCGGATGGTTGTCAGTGAGAGATCCCACGACCAAAATTCGATCATTCCACGTTACCACACAGCACGGGAACGGGGCATGCGCACACCAGGGCATTTGAAGCGCTCTCCGATGGCGCATCGTTCCATTCCGCGAGGTCACCGCAGTGTATCGACTTCAGCAGCCAAAGAACGTTCATGAGGATCCTCAGACTCGGCTGTTGTCCTCACCACCAAAGGGACCGCAAATAAGCACAGAGTGGGACTATCACATGTGAGAGCCATCCTCGTCAAGCTCCACAAGACACACGACGCGTGGAGTGGTGGCCAATCGACCTCATTACACTGAACGGGGCGCTTTCAGCCATCAGTCTCATTCAGTGGCTTGGGCAAGACGGTGCAAGAATCTCAAGCAATCAACTTGTCTAGACGAGCTCAAATAAGCCATTTGAGCTGCAAGCTCATTTGTGGCAAGTTGCCTCCAACTGAGAGATCACGAGCCATGGGGTGCTGGCAACAGCTTGAGTGCGCGAATCGTCGCACTGGTCGCTTTGCGCTTTATTGCCCGATGCTCTTGGAGAACATTGCGTCAAAGCTATGGTTGCTCTACTAGCCAATTTTTCACAATGATTCAAATTTAGACAAAAAACTGCCCGGGCGACCACAGTAAATGTGTTTTACACATGACCCAATTTCATACAGCGACAGTATCTCGTTCCGGCCAAAAATACTATTTCGACCGTGTTGCAAAATGTACGCCTGCAACAAATTTCGATTGGACGATTGGGTGCCGTCGCCACCAGCAGGTGAAAAATGCGCAACCTTCGCTCGCTGCGTCGCTCAAGCTGGTCGGTCACGGACCAAGCCGTGGCCGCCGCGTCCACGACGGCGCTGTGCACCAATGCTTCGGAAGACACGACGTATTTCCTGGACGCCAGTGGTCGCATCGCCGTGCTGTCCACGTCCGAGCCAGCCAGTGCACCACAGCTCCTCGTCGACCTCGCGGAAGCCGTGGTGGTGGAGGACGACGACGCCAGCGACGATGGCGGTAACAACGACCAAGCTCAAGCTCACGCGCGCTTGGTTGCCCGCTGGGCATGGATGGACTACGTGGCGGAGCTGGACGCCCTGGTCTGTGCGCACACGACCGGCACGCTCGTCGTCGTGACGCTCGAGACTTTGGACGTGGAGGAGATCGGCGCGTTGGATGGCGGCATCCGAGGCCTCGCATGGAGCAGCAGCCAGGAGATGCTGGCGCTGTGCACTGGCGCCGGCGCCGTGCTGGTCATGAACACGCAGTGGGAAGTGCTGCACGAGGCGTCGCTGGTGGACCTGTTGCCGGCCGACGCCGTGGCGGCCACGGGCCACTCACTGGCGCTGGCGTCGACGTCGCTCGAGCTGTGTTGGCGCGAAGATGCTCAGTATCTGGTGCTCAACGTGCCGCTCGTGTCCACTGCGACGGGCGCCGTGGTGCAGAAGGTGCTGGTGCTGACGTCGAGCCTGACGCTGCATGCGCTGGGCCGTCTGGAAGACGGTCGCCCAATCCCGCACTTGGGCTCTGTCGTGACGTGGTGCCCCAACCACTCGCTCATCGCGAGTGCGGAGGCTCGCAAGCAGCAGCTGCTGGTTGTCTTCTTCGAGCGCAACGGCCTGCGCCACGGCGAGTTCGCGCTGCCAGCCGAGTACAAGAGCACGGCCTTCCGCGTGCAGCAACTGCAGTGGAACATCGACTCGGACGTGCTGGCCGTCGCCATTCAGAGCCTCGATGGCACGCAGTCGATCCTCCAGCTCTGGACGCGCAACAACTACCACTGGTACCTCAAGCGCGAGACGCGCCTGCACAACGACAGCGACAACAAGATCGAACGCATGCTCTGGGACAGCGAGAACGCCACGCGACTGCACGTGCTGGCGCGATCGGCTGCATCGACGACGTATTTGCAGGAAGACTTGGCGTCCGTGGTTTTGCTCTGCGAGCGTTTGCCAGCCAAGGATGAAGCTGGGTCCACATCGAGCGTCATCGCGGCGGTCGTGGATGGCGCCAAGCTACTGTTGACGCCGCTGCATCAGGCTTTGGTGCCACCACCGTTCTCGCTGCATGAAATCTCGTTCGACGCGCCCGTCAATGCCGTTGCTTTCGACTCAGAGCAGCAGACACTGTTGGCGCTGCTAGCGACAGGAAACCTCGTGTTGATCTCGCGCTTCATGGATCCGCAGAGCCAACCGCGCTCGCTCACGCTCGAGAACTCGAAGTCGCTGGTTCTGAGCAGTCTGTTGTGGCTGCGTGTGGACGATGAAGATGCCGACGACTTCACTGTGACGGCTTTGGCCAAGTCTGGCTGGTCAGACGACCTCGTGCGCCTCACCGGCCGTGCGTCCACGCCACTCGCGATCGCGTCAGTTGGTTTGAGCGATGTCCGCGCCGCGAGCACCCTCGCGAGCCGTACGAACGTTGTGGTGCAATGCCACGATGGTGCGCTGCACGAGCTCTCTCCACAGGACGCGACTGTGCCACCACGTGCACTCCAGTCCAGCGAGCAATTCCCATTGTTTGCCACCTTCGCTGCCGTGGACGACGGCCTCGTCATCGGTCACAATGGCCGCTCGAAGCTGTACGTGAACGACCGCGTGGTGTCTCCAGCATGTGCGACCTTCCAGGTGTGCGAGCACACGTCCATGTTGCTCTACACGACCATGGGCAGTGCCAGCGAGTTACGCATGACACCACTGAACGTGTTGCACGAGCCGGCCGCTACCATTGCCGAAGCGACCGAAGTGCGTTTGGTCGGGCGTGGAGCTCGGCTTGTGGCCGTCATTCCCGACCGCGCCAGCGTGATCGTCCAGATGCCACGCGGCAACCTCGAGGCCATGGCACCGCGCTTGCTCGTGCTAGCGCTGGTGATCGCGCAGATCAAGGTACTCGAGTACGCCGCCGCACTCGAGAACTGCCGCAAGCACCGCCTCGATTTGAACCTGCTCGTTGACTATGACCGTCAGGCATTCTTGGAGCACGTCGGGACGCATTTGGTGGAGCATTTGGTGCGTCACAAGCCAGCGCGTATCACCAGCGACCGCCTCTGCCTGTTCGTCACCAACTTGCATCCTGTGAACGTGTGGAAGACCAAGTACGCGCGCATGATCGCGCCGTTTGCATCGAAAGACGAAGTCGATCCGGACACGATCGGTGACGCCAACAGCACCGCTGACGGTCAGGAAGATGACAAGGTGAACGTGGTTTGTCGCACAGTTGCGGCGTCGATCCAAGCCCTGGACAACTCCCACGAACACCACGACGCACTGTTGCTGCCGGTCATGACATGTGCCGTCAAGCAGTCGCCACCGCAATATGAGGACGCGCTCACGCAGATTCAGACGCTGCGCCGCGATCCGCAGGCTTCTGCGGCGCTGGCGCAGGCCAAGCGTGCGATGAAGCACTTGGCGCTGTTGACGCCTGTCGACGTGCTGTTTGACCAGGCGCTGGGGCTATACGACGTTGCGCTTGTGCGCTTTGTGGCGACGTTCTCACAGCGCGATCCAAAGGAATACATGCCGTTCCTGGAAGGTCTGGAGCGCGTGGCTGACGACCAGCTACGTCGCTACCAGATCGACGTGCACCTGCAGCGCCATGCGCGTGCGTTGACACACTTGCACGGGCTCATGCAGACGCCAGACGCAGCCGTCGCGACCAAGTACGAAGCCGAAGCGATCCAGCTCATCCAACAAGGCGAGCTGCACGACCAAGCCTTGCGTGTGTTCACACCATCGACGCCGTTCTATCGACAGGTCTTGCGCCTCAAGGCGCAGCATCTGGAACAAACCAAGCGCCACGAAGATGCCGCGTACGTCTACCTATCTATTCAGGAGGACAAGGACGCCATTCGTGCGTTTGTGGCCGCCCGCAACTGGTCCATGGCCATGGCGCTGGCTCCTCGCGTACACAAAACGCCGCGTGAGGTGCAGGCGTTCGCGTACGACGTGGCTCAGGAGTTGATCGACAAGGAAGAAGACCCATTGGCCATCGCCAAGATCTACGTCGAGTACTGCCAGGACATCGACGAAGCCGTGGCGCTGCTCGTCAAGCACAAGCACTGGCACGAGGCGTTGCGTGTGGCGCTGCTGCACCAGCGCGAGGACCTGGTGGAGAGTGACATCGAGCCAGGCGTGCTGCAGCTGCACGAAGAGCTGATGGACGACCTGGCTAGCAACGAGATCGCGTACATCAAGCACTGGGAACGTCTGCGCACGATCCGTGAGCAGAAGCGGTTGTTCAAGCTGCACGGCATCGACGGCAGCCGCTGGCAGCAGCAGGACGGTGACGACACGGAGAGTGTCGTGTCGGGCGCAGCCAGCACGGCGGACAGCGCGCTGTCGAACGCGTCGATGCGGTCCGTGGGTAGCCACAACAGCAGCGCGCGCAGCATGGGCAACTTCGCGATGCAGTCGCTGTCCAAGGCCACGTCCAGCCACTTCTACGCCACGCACACGATGGGCGCCGCTGACAACGGCCAGCTCCACAAGAAGCTGCAGAAGTACGGCGGCATGCTGCCGCGTCGCGAACGCCGCCGCCGCATCCAGGAAGGCAGCGCGGAAGAAGAGCAGCACGTGCTGCAGCAGGTGCGCCAGAACGAACCGTCGGCGCACATGCGTCGCCAAGTGCGCGACGTGTTGCAGCTGCTCGTCTACTTCCGTCGGCTCAAGGAGGCCGAGGCGTTGCAGCGCCGACTCGCTGCTCTGGAGCACTGCGTTACCATCGAGCGTCCGTCGCCGTCGGTTGAGGACAGCAAGGAAGGCGCTGCCAACGGCTCAGCCACTGGGACAGCCACAGCTGCGACCTCGGCGACGCCATCGTCTTCCTCGTCTGCGTCATCGTCGTCGGTGACGGTTGAATGGGCGTTGGCGACCTTTCCAACGTCCATGTCATAGATTCAATTAACGATTAACTGAAACCCAGTTTCGTTCAGTTTGTGGGGTGGTGCCATGCACCCGTGGAATGTGGAAAACCTTCTGGTGGCAGTGAGTAATATGCGTTTTGGGAGGTTACTGGGATATTCAGCCAATGGCGCGTGGCCGTGGGTCCACACTCAAACTGGAAACGTGGTGGCTTGATGACCATGATGACAAGCGGGATGCCCATGAGAGCGGCGGCGGTGGCGCTGGTGCTGCTGGCTGGCAGCTCCATGCCAGCGTCTTCGCTTGCGGATACGCCCGCTGCAGGACCAGCGCCAGCACCGGCGTCCAACTCGACGAATTGCAAGCAGGACCTGCTGTTCCAGAAGCTGTACGTGCTCATGCCCGCCATCAACCAGTGCGCGCTGGAAAGCGACTACTTCATCCGCCCGGACACGCTGGCGATGCCGTCGGATGAGAACCTCAACCGGTTCTGCCGCAGCAAAAACTGCTCCAACCTGTCGCTGGAGCTCGAAGACGCCGGACTGCCGTCGTGCACGGTGCCGGTGGGCAACGAGACGATGTCGTTCAAGTTGTTCTTTAGGAAGATGAAGGACCACTGCAACAGCACGAAGACGGCGCTGCCGTCGAGCGACGGCGACAGCCCCGCGGCGTTCAACCCAACGCGCGTGTTGGTGCTGGCGTTGATGTGGGCGCTCTTCTTCAGCGTCATGACGTGACCGACTCCACCCCCAACAGCAACAGCTCCAGTCCAGTGTCGTTCGTAGATGCATTCCATTTCAACGGTTGGTGGGTCCGGTTAACTTATAACTTAGCAATAATTTACTCCACGAGTACATCCAGGAAGTCCCCAAGCGTGTTGAACAGCGTCGACGCTTCTTCGCTCTCACAGACGCTGGCAAAGAGCGAGACGCCCATGTCCACGAGCCCACGCCCAGCGCTCGAGAACGACACTTCCTCCTCGAAGTCGTCGTCGTTATCCCAGCCGACGCTGAAGCCATCGTTGCTACTAAAGCCTTCGTCCACCACAACAGCTGGGGGTGGGCTGGTGTCGTCGCTGTCGCTGGCATCGGTGTCTTCATCAAGGTATTCAAAGCGTGTGGTTTGGTCGTTAAAGTCGCTGTCGCCGTCCTGGTACAAGCCAAATGCGTCGTTTGAAGACAGCTGCGTCGCCACCTCGTGCGAAATGTCGCCGACCAACGACACGACGTCCAGCAGTTCGTCGGTCGACGGCAGTAGCGAGTACACGCCCTTGACAACCGGCACGACTGTAGCCAAGCCAGAGGACTCGCTGATGGCAGCACCAGCACGTCGGTAGTTCTCGGCATCGATGGATTCACGGGCGACGTCGCGGCAGAGCACCAGTAAGTCGTACGCTTCGTCGCTGTTGAGCGTCTCGTACGCAAACTTGAGGACGTAGAACGCGTTCTGTGGGCCCAGCACCTTGACCAGCAGCGTCACCACGTCCTTGGTTCGGTTCACGCAGTCATCTTCCGTCACGTGCTGGGCGATATCTGGGACAACCGTGCTCAGCAGTCGATAGAGCGGCACCGCCAATGCATAGGAGGCCACATGGGTCGAGACCGTCCCAGTCTTTTCAATCCCCTGCCACACGGCAGCAGACACTGACGGCGGGATAGCATTGCTGGCCGTCCGAACCGAGGAACCCACGAGTCCTGCGCATGTTGTTGCTGTGTACGAAGCCGTAGAGAACACGCCCGTTGTGATCCCCCAAGCCACGCGACGCGAAGTGCGAGCCACAGTGCCACCTGCGCCTGAAATCGTGCGACCGCCGTACGTGATCACGGCCGTGGGCACCGCTGCCGCGGCCGAGACACTGCCCGTGACAATGCGCCGCGGCGCTGACAACAGCTGCGACACCACGCCGTCCGCTGGAGCGTCGGCGTTGTCCGCCGCCACCACTTCAACCGCACTGGCGGCATCTTCAACCGCGACTGCGCCATCGACAGCTGCGTGGCTTTCGGCAGACAAATCGCACGCGCCCTCGCCTGCTTCACTCGAACTCTCCGTGCCGCTCTCTCCAAACAGGTCGGGCGCGGCTGCTTCATCCCGTTCCTGTTCCTGCTCGCCCGCATGATCGCCAGCGCCCTCTCCCTGCCATGAGCTGGAGATGGAGCTTGTCACGCGACGCGTGATGTTGATCGGCGCCGTTACCGCAAACGACGTGACCTGGTACGCGGCCTTGCCCGCCGCCACGTACGGATACAGCACCATGCTCGCGGCCGTCGACGCCATGCCGAGCGTGGTCTGCAGCGCGCTGTTGCTGTTGCTTCGCGGCCGAAGATTCTGTTCTGTCGGCAGCGCCTTCACCTCCCTGTCCTCCCGCGTGGCCGTGGCATTGGCCGTGGCATTGGTGGTGGCCATGGCCGTCGCCTGAGGTGTCGTGGTCGCCGTGTCTCCTCCTTCGCTCGGCCGTGTCCCCATGACTTGATCATCCACCTGTCCTGCATCACCATCCGTCCCCCCAATAGAGCGCGGTCCACCCCCCACCCGCGCGCTTCTCCCCGTTCCGTCGTGTCCCCTCTGCAAACCGATCGACGCTTCGAAGCAATCGCCCTTTTCCCTCGCATGTCTATCCTTTGTAATTTTTCTGGCTTGAAGCGCCCACATCGCGTTATTTGGCAGGAAGTCAGTGTGACACAGGCTACTTTTGTAATTTGCCGATACCCACCTGCCTGCCTGGTGTGCTGTTGCTGCGCGGCCGACTGGGTATTCCTGACCAGGACCTGATGCATGCGCTGCGCTGCGGTGGTGCGGAACAACCACACACGCCACGCCACTGCGTGCTCTGCTCAGCCCACGAGCGGCGCCGTCGTATCCAGCCCACCGTCCCCTGCACACGCACCCAGCATGAGCGAGCCGGCGTCCGCGCCCACGCCCACGCCGGCGCCCACGTCCGGGCCGTCGGCCGCGTCGGGCGTGTCCATCTCGTCGTCGCGGCGCGGCCATTCGCACCGCCGGTCGCGTTCACGCTCGCGCTCGCGCTCCAACCTGTCGTTCCCGTCGTTTGCGCGCTCGTACAAGTCGTCCAACGCCATGGAATCGCCGCGCACGTCTTCGGACGCTGGCACGCTTGACGGCGCGCACACGCCCGGCGTGGACTCGAGCTACTTCATTGATGGCCCGTGGGAGCAGCGCAACCGCCACTATAAGAACGTGCTGCTGCACGTGTGCTCGTTCATCCTCATCCTCGAGTTTGCCGAGCGCGTGAGTTATTACGGCATCAACCAAGGCCTCAAGAACTTTCTCGGCCGCATTGGCTGGGGCCAGGTCGGCTCCAACGCGCTCAAGAGTACGTGGACGTCCATTTGTTACCTGTCGCCGCTGCTGGGCGGCTACATTGCCGATGAGAAGTGGGGGCGATTCAAGACGTTGGCGGTGTTTGGCGTCTGGTACACGTGCGGCGCGTTCCTCATTGCGGTCTCGGCCTACCCGTCCATTATGCAGATGGATAACTCGCTGGTGCCCAACGTGATCTGCCATGTTGGTCTCTTCCTGGGTGTGGCTGTGGGTACCGGTGCGATCAAGGCCAACGTCATCACGTTTGGTGCCGACCAGTTTGATCCGAACGACCCGAACGAACTCACGCAGAAGGAGAACTTCTTCAGCTACTTCTACATTGTCATCAACCTCGGCGCTATCTTCTCGTACGGCTATCTCTCAGTGCTTTGTGTCGAAGGCTCGGGCGCCATCCCACCTGAATACGGCTATTTCGCCAACTTTGTCATTTGTGGCGCCATCATGGTGGTGGCGTACCTGCTGTTCTTCGCGGCATTTGCTCGCTACGTCCATTTCGCGCCACAGGATAGCGCGATCTCCAAGTTGTGTTCCATTGTCCGAGGCAACTGCAGCTACAGCTATGAAGCACGCATGCTGTACTACGGACTGCTGGCGTTCGGTCTCTCGTTCCTGCTCAATTTGGTGGCTGCGTTCCTTGCTGGTGTTGGCGATGCTGGTGAGTACCTGTCGTACATGGTAGTGGCTCTGTGTCTCTTTGGTATGTATGCGTGGATCCGATATGGTATGAACGCGTGGTACATGGACAAATCCAAGGCTTCGAACGGTGGAACCTACAACGATGAAACAGTCGATGAGATCAAGATGGTTATTCGTGTCCTGCCCTTTGCGTCATTCATGATCATCTGGGAATGCGCTTACGATCAGCTGGACGCCAACTTCCAGTCTATCACGCAGCAGTGTGACCTCCGTGTCGGCCATTCAGATCCGGCTGACGTCGAAGCCAATCAAGTGCCCGGTGCCATGCTTGGTATCTTCGATCCGTTGACCATTATCTTCCTCATTCCACTACTGGACGGCTTTATCTACCCAATGTTCAAGCGCATCTTCGGTCGTGCACCAAGCGCGTACGGCAAGGTCTTGGCTGGCTTAATTATCTCGACCCTCACCATGTTCTGGGCCGGCGCGTTCGAAGTTCTCCGACGACAAAGCGGGCAACTGACGCACACACTTGCCAATGGCACGGAGGCGCCGATCTTCGATCGTGGCTCGTTCCAACCTATGAACGAGATGTACTGGGCGTATGCTATCCCAATGTACGTGCTCATCGCTGTGGCCGAGTGCCTGATCAACGTCACGGCCTACGAGCTGTTCTACAACGAAGTTCCAGTCTACCTCAAGAGTACGTGTCAGGCCATCAACCTCTTCATGGTCGCCATGGGCAGTAACCTCACCTCGACGTTCACGCTCATCTTCCAAGACTTTATCCCCATCAGCTTAAACGATGGCCACTTCGAGTACATGTACTACACACTGGGAGCCTTGAGTGTCATCAACCTCATCGGCTTTGTCATCGTCATGCACTGGATGGAATTCGGCATGACCCACGAGGACACGGACGAAGAAAGCGACGAAGCGGTCGAGCGCGAACCCCGGGGCGTACGGCTGTTCAACCGCAATTCGTCCTTCGAGAGCATTTCGCTCTCACGCGGCTGAGGCATAGGATAGGAACACAGGTTTTGAGCAGAAATGAACTATTGATTGTACTAATATCAACCAAAGGGAGCCACACACAAGCTATGAATACGAGACAGTGACGACGAGGAGCCCCCTCACAGCAACCGCCCGGCGTGGCTGGGCGCAAGTAGCATGGCGGCATGCGTGAGGTGGCATGGGCTACAAGAAGAACAGCGCGCGCAAAGCGCATGGTGGCGTGCGCTTAACCAAGCTCGATGGAGCTGCTGTACCTTCTCAGCAGCCCCGACTGCCACCTGAGCGTGTTGACCACCGCGTCGCCGAGCTAGAAGCCACGTTCTCGTACACGACCATCCCGAACGAGGTGCTTGTCGGACCCGAGCTCAATCTGGCTGTACGTATCTGCCGCTCTTTCTAATTGCTTCGGCGGGCACACCATTAACTCTGGATGCCCTGTAGATCTGGTCTGTGGTGGCTGACGACGCGTGCTTGGAGCGTCTCAACGGGCAGACCTCGCGTGGCCACCTCAGCGATGCCAACGCTGCTAACGTTCGTCGCAAGTCGCTGTCCAACCAGCTCGCAGATGTGCTGGCTGAGCAATCAAGTGAGCGGCGTGCTAGTGTGGCTGGCGACTCGTCGATGCTAGCGGCAGCAGCGGGACCCAAGCCCATTTACGCACTGAACCTCGCTGGTGCGGACCAGCTGACCGACCGAGCGGCCTTGCTCATTGCCCGTGCCTGCCCTCAGCTCAAGCAACTCAACCTTGAAAAGGCAGCCAAGGTAGCCCAACGACACTTTCTACTTCAAACAAGACTGTTCGAGTGGTGGCTTACCTCGTGTTTCTTGCCTTCTAGATGACCGACAACGGCATTCGCCACATCCTGGTCTCGTGTCGCCAGCTCCAGGTGCTGAACCTGAGCTACATCTCCATGCTCCAGGGTGTGGCTGTCAGCATGATCGGCGAATTGCGACTCCCACTTCGAGGTGCCGTCTTACCAATACTTGTGTTGGAACTTACTGGTGCTAAGTCATCGTGTTTGTCTGTTTCCATTTAGAGCTGAGCATTGCTGGTTGCTCGCATGTCCCCGAGTGGGCACTGCTGCACGTGTTGGAGGCTTGTCCACAGCTTGAAGCCCTGGACGTGTCGTTCTGCGCTCTCGTCACGGACGAAGCACTTCGCTCAGCAGGACGGCTGTGCCCTCGTCTCCGTCAACTCAAAGCCCGTGGGTGTCGTCAGGTCTCGGACTCGGGCGTTGTCGCTGTGGCCAACGGCTGTGGTGACCTCACCACGCTTGACATCGCGCGCTTCGATCTACAGTTCAAGCTCAATGACATCGCACTGCTGGCCCTAGGCGACAAGTGCGGTGTGCTCCAGACCGTCGTACTGGCTGGGTGCGAGATGGTGACGGACGTTGGGTTGAACTGGCTGGCTAGCGGTGCCACAGCGTTGACGCACTTGGACCTGACGGACTGCGCCAAGCTCACCGACCTGGCAATGCGTACTGTGGGCGAGAACCTACTTCAGCTGCGCCACTTGTGCCTGCGTCATTGTCCGCGTGTGTCGGATGTGGGGCTGCGTCACGTAGCACGCGGCTGTCCTGAACTCACGTACCTCGACGCCACTGGACTCTTTCAACTGGCGGATCCGCAGCCTACGAGTCCCACGCGAGCAACGCAGCAGCAACGCAGCCCAGCACGAGGAACGATGGCAAGCGTACAGATGCCGGGCGAGACCATCAGGATCGGCGTGGCAGCGCTAACACACCACTGCCCCAAGCTGCGCCATCTGGATTTGACCCGCTGCCCGTTGATCGGCGATGGTGCATTACAGTGCCTGGCGAGTTGTGCCGACCTGGCGTTCCTTTCAGTCGCTGGATGCCAGCGAGTCTCAAGCCACGGGCTGGGCTGTGTACTGCGTCACAACGTGGCGCTCACGGCACTGAACGCGAGTGACTGCATCAAGCTCACGGACAGCGCCTTCCACGCCTTTCGTGTGCCGCCGGATGCTGACGCCCTTGTCCAAGTGATGCCCAGCATGTGTGCCACTCGTCTGTCGACCTGCCGCCTCCGCAATTGCGGTCAGCTGTCAGACTCAACGCTGCAGCTTCTCGCCACGTTGCCGTTGCGAGAGCTCGACATCTCCGGCTGCCTGCGTGTGACGGACATGGGGTTGCTAGCACTGATGGATGGCAAGGCCGTGGCAACGTTGCGCTACCTCTGGGCTCGAGACCTGCCCAGCATCTCGGCCACAGGCGTCTCGTGGCTGGCTGAGCGTTGCCCCAAAATGCTTCTGCTTGACCTCACGGGCTGTGCGGACGTGCGTGCGTTCTCGATTCGATCGCTTGCTGATGCCTGGAAGTTCACCGTCTACAGCAAACGCGAGGGATTCAAAGGTGTGTGGCCTCGTCCACGAGCCGAGGATCGCTTGTTCGTCGAAGAATACGGTGATTGTTGGCGCGCTGCTGTACGGATCCAGAGTCTGTTCCGCGCTCGCGTGGCTCGGCGTGAAGCAGCCCAACGACGAGAACAAAAGCTCATCTTGTGGGTTGCGACACGACTGCAGAGCGTATACCGGGGTCGCCAGGCACGGAAGTATGCTGTGCTGCGCCGAATGCAGCAGCGACGAGAGCATGAAGCTGCTCGGCGTATCCAGTCCAAGTACCGACAGCGCAAGGCCACATCCGAAGTCGCGCGGTTGCGACGCCAGCGTCAGATTGACGCTATCGACCGCGCAGCGCGCCGCATCCAAGCGAGTTGGCGCCGCAAGCGCTTAAACGATCGCCTCCGCGTTCGCGAGCTGATCAATCAGCGAGAACGCGAACGTCTGCGCAACGCTGCTACCAAGATTCAGCGCCTGTGGCGTGGCAAGAAAGCGCGCGAACGCACAGATGTGCTTCGAGCGGCTCGATTGGCCCGTGAACGCGAAGCAAATGAAGCCGCCAACCGCATGCAGAACATGTTCCGCGCCCGGGCTGCACGTCGAGAATTGAACAAGAAGCGCGAAGAACAGCGCCAGCTCGAGATAGCCCAAGAACGTGCAGCAGTGTTGCTCCAGACCCATGTGCGACGGCGTCGAGCGCGTAAAGAACTCCAAAGACGACGAGATTACGAGCGACGGCTCCATAACTCTGCGCGCTGCATTCAACGTCGCTGGCGACGCCGCAAGAGACAGCTTGTGGCCCAACTGCTTGCGCTCACTCGCCAACGCAAACGTGAATTTGATGCCGCCGTTCACCTGCAGGCTGCGTGGAAGCGACGGCAAGGACGGCAACACGCGAAAATGCTCCGGCTTGTGCGTGACCAGCAGAGGCAGATCATCATCGACGCAGCGCTGCTGGTGCAGCGTTACTGGCGGGGGCGCCTGGCGCGGCGGGAAGCAGCAGCCAAGAAGCATGCAGCTTTGAACGTGATTCTCACCCAGCTGCGCTTGGAGCACCGAGCGGCCACACTGGTACAGGCGCACTTTCGTGGACGCAAAGGACGGGCACAATACCAAGAAATGAAGTTGCTCAAGAAGAAGCGTTGGAAGGAAGTGTGCCAAGAGGAGACGGCCACAAAATTTTACTATGTACGTTTCCAAGGCAAAAGTTTCGGTGTGTGTGTGTGTGTGTGTGTGATGGTCATCGTGTGGCTGGCTCTGATGCTGCTCAGAACAAAGTCACGGGTGAAGTTCGCCATCGTCGACCGCAGGATATGCTCGATCTTCTACCCAAGCCGCTCTGCGACAACTGCGGTACGATTAATTGCCAGACGTCCAGGGCAGACAAAGCATCTGTTGGTTGGCTGGAAAGCCTAACAATATGGCAACCGTGCACCTTTGCAGACGTTTTAGCGCGCGCCGTGGCCACGGTGGAATGCCAGGATTGTGCCGAATTTTTCTGCCAGAAGGTCAGGTCATGCTTCACCGTGCTTGTGGGCGTGGCCTCTTCAATAACGAGTGTGTATGCTGTTTGTGCAGTGCTGGGTCAACGTCCACTCTGGAGGCCGACGCAAGCACCACGAGTTCCGTGCGCTCTACGATTACTACGACCGGAGAGTTGACTATGGCGAAAGCGAATTCCCATCGCGATGGCCTTCTGAAGTTCAGCAAGATGAAATGGATGGATGGTTCCTGCGGACGTACCCACACAGAATGCCAGCGGAAACTAGTGGAAGCTGGCAGCGCTATGTGGACGACGTAAGCGGGAAGGAGTGGTTCTACCACAAGGAGACAAAAGAGAACACGTACATCCCACCGCCAGAGTTTGGTGGGACGCAGCAATGGACGAAGTACATGGACGAATCCAGCGGCTACTACTACTACTACAACGCTGTGACCAAGGAAAGCACATTCACACGACCATCGACGTACCACACACCTCGCAACGCGCCCCCTCCACAGGCTGCAATGCGCCAGGCGCAAGCCAACGTCAACGGGTGGGAGAAGTATTACGACGCAGTCTCCGGCGCGTACTACTACTACAACTCGCAGACGCAAGAGACAACTTATGCACGACCACTCACCTTCATCACACCGCGACCTATTGAACAACCGGTTGAACGTGGCGCCAACGACTGGGGGAAGTTTTACGACCAGCCTCAAGGCGTCTACTACTATTACAACACCAAGACTCGTGAAAGTAGTCTCGTCCGGCCATCAGAGTTTGCGACGCCACGCTTGGCGCAAGGCGACACGGCGGCGGCAAACCTGGACCAGTTTTTTGACGAGACAAGTGGCACAGTCTACTTTTATGATCGACAGTCGACTGAATGTAAGAGAGGGCCACTGAAGCCCCATGAAAGCGAGCGAGGCTACCGCTAGACAAGACATGCTACAGAGATGCCCGAGGTGAATAAATCGACAGTTAGCCCATGGAGGCTCACGTCGCACCCAGTAAACACACAAATCTTTGGGCAGTTTGCTTGCTTGGCTCGAAGAAGCAAACACTCATGGAGCAACATCTCTTCAACCAACCGTGCCCAAAGCATGAAAAGGTGAGAGTCCATTCAGGGTGGGCGGGCATCAACGTTTGGAGTCGGGGCGATCCAGCTGGTTGCTAAAGGCAGCTCGTCGAGCACAATGATCCCAATGGAGGACGGTTGGGTCGCCATCTGCTGCCAATCAGCAAGTAGAATCCCTCCACATGCAAAGCCACTCCAGTTGTCGACTGTCTCGCCTTCGCTGCTGCCATCCACACGCCACACATTCGGCGGCCAATGCCTCATGACAGACCTGCATCTGTTGTTCATGCGCCATCACGTGCCTGCATCCATCTGGCCGCCTGGCGCGCTGGGCACTTGAGCAGATCGATTCGGTGCTTTCCAGGACGCGTCGTCCTTCAGCCCTCACTTCCCAATCCCCCCGGTCGACCACAACCATCCCCAAGGCAACGACGTAGTTGCCGCCTTTCGACCTTCTTCGTTCGTCGTCCCCACCAAGCTTCGTGTTCCAAGCTTGCCTCTCTGTCAATCTAGTGTCAGTCTATCGTCTTTAAGTCCTCGTCCAATATGATCTACACCAACCGTGCCTTCCGCCTCGCTGTCGCTCTGTCGATGCTGGCCGCCGCCACGCTCGGCGAGACCGAGCGCGAGCTAGGTGGCTTCTACAACAACAATGATGGACCCAGCAACGCTCACCAGTACAATGGCGACAACTCGCACTGGAACCACGGCGACCATATTTCTCGCCCAACCTCCCCCAGCGGAAAGGGAGGCAGTCCAACCATTTCACCGGTGCCGAGCGTGCCTGGAGGTGACACCAACGGCCAGCCACCAAGTGAGCCACCTTGTGATAAGAACAAGGGCAACCACGGCAAGGACCGCTGGCGCCACCACGGCAACAACCAGTGGCACCATGGTGGCCGCAATGATGGTGGCAAGTATGGCCCGGCCCCTGTGCCTAGCGGCAACAACGGTCAGCCACCACAGCCTACCACTGTGGCACCACAACCAACCACTGCTGCACCACAACCGACTCCAGCTCCATCCACGAAGACTCCAGATGGTGGAAACAATCCAAACCAGAATGTCACCCCAGGACCTACTCGTGACGCAAACATTCCAAAGCCAACGACTGCCGCGCCTCAGCCTACGACTGCCGCGCCTCAGCCAACGACCGCTGCTCCACAGCCTACGACGGCGGCGCCACAGCCTACGACTGTTGCTCCAAAGCCAACGACCGCTGC
>NSDO01000537.1:42981-53246 GCA_002286825.1 Lagenidium giganteum | reverse complement strand
TGTTTTCGGCCCCGGATATCTACCTGGCAAGACACTGAACTCGAGGAGGCTGCCGTTTTTCACACTGTCGGTTGTTGCGTTATGTCAGCGGCTTTCATTGGTTAGAAGGGAATTGGTTTTGAGCCCTAGTGCGTGGGGTGAGGTGACGAGTGGACACCTTTCTCGCGTTGCACAGGATGCGTGCTTGCGAAAGTGCCAGCTGGTGCCACAGCAAGGGTCTCACTCTGATTCGATAGGCACTCCCGACCAACGAAMCATGCCTTCACGCCGACAAAGTTGAAGGTGCACTCAACACTGGCGTCGAGTCTCATCACACCATGCAGTTCCGAGCTCGTGGCCTTCAACACACAGCTGCTTTCTCCGATCACATCGCGAGCAAGAGCGCACGATGTCGCACCGCAACTCCGCACGACGTGTGCAATCGCGACCGGCACAGCACGGCGCAGGAGCTCAAGGCGGCCTGGCGTTCTCACTTGTCGATTGCCTTTGTGGATCTCACCACCACCTCCAATCTAACCCCTCGCTCACCACCACCAGAACACCAATATATCCACCAAGATGATGATGAAAATCGGCGTGTATTGGGTGTGTCTTAAAGGAGACAATCAACCTCCGGGTCTGGCTATAGCGGTCTGATGGCGCGCGCTTATTGGAAAGGACGTGGCATCATTTCGTGGTCCGCTTAGCCCTGCCTCAGTGAGGGGTTCTGGTCATCCACGAATGCCAGTGCTCGGATGGTGGCTGGAGTGTGGGATGAGTCCAAAAGTGACCCTATGCGATGATCGAGAGCCAAATTCGCGAGTGTATCCGCGGCTTTGTTGTGCTGGCGGCGGCGGTGCTCGAAGGTGGCGCTGGAGTAGTGGCGGAGAAGATGGATGATCTGTTGATAAGGCGCTCGGAGTGTGCTGGTCTTGGGCCACGCGGCACGTTGGAGTTGCGTGATTAGGAGCTTGCTGTCGCCTCGGATGTGAACATGCGCTGGTGTGTAGGGAAGTCCCGCTTTGAGGGCGAGCGCGAGCGCCTGATACTCCGCAACGTTGTTGGTGCCGACGGTTTGGGTGTAGGCATATCCAGCGCGGATGAGGCAGTACGCGGGTTGAGCAGTCGTGATGGTGAAGCCCATGCCTGTCGCGCCACAGTTGCCGCGACAAGCGCTATCGAAGGCAATGACTAAACGCTTGGGTGAGCCTACTCGGGTCGTTTGCACCGCGTTGTCATCTGGCGTAGGCGCTTCGGAGTCGTGAACAGTCCGTGCGATCGAGTGGGCGATGGGGTTGGTAGTGAGATAGAAGATCTGGGTGATATTGTTGTCATACTGCCGGGTCAACTGCTGGGGGTGTGGCTGTGTCTGTGATCGCGCGCTCCATAGGTGACGTAGGAGCGCGAACGCGTCGAGTTGCCAGAGGAGTACCAGGGTGGGACGTAGTTGTCGGATTCGATCTTCGACGGAGCGATTGGTCAGAAGGTTCCACCATTGAGTGAGAGGTGGGGGTTCAAGGTTGATGATCGCGGCAACTAATTCGAGGTCTGAGAGGGTGCCGATGTAGGATTCCCATCGTGCACGCAAGGTGCGGAGGCATTTAATCGCGTATGGACAGAGCAGGAGCCAATGTTCAAGTCTTGCGGTGTTGGGTTCATCGAGGAAATGTGGACAGCCGATGCGAGAATGTTCTGGCATCCACCATGTGAAGGCGTTGAACATGAGTCTGCACCACAAAGAGACGTCTCCGGACGCCGCAGTGCGCAGCGTTCTGACCTTCATCCAGCGGATTTTAGCTATTGCCTCGGTGAGCGGCGCTGGTAGCCGACGAGGCGTAGGCTGGATGACATGCTGCGCCTGCAGTTTCGCTCGAATGCAACCCATGGTTAGCCGTGGCTGTTGTCGGGTGAGGAAAAGCGTGCTCGTTTCGGAAGGGGGAGCTTGAGCGTCGTCTAAGGCGATAGCCGGATAGGAAGCGATGAGTATGATGCAGAAGAGTTTGAAAGCTCGCGCCTCCGTATTGTTGAGCGGGTATCTGAACTATCGAGGCGTCATGATGAGTGCGTTGTATTGTCGGGTGAGGTGCACAATCTCGTTCACTGTGTGGCCTCCAAGAATCGGTAGCATGTTGCTGATATCGGAGACGAACAGGCCGGCCGTGTCCAGCCGTTGCGATCGCAGGTGTACGTGATTAAGGCGCCCGTGTTGCTCCTCTTGGTATGTGTGCAAGCGTTCCAGCGTGGGCCGGTGGACCGTGAGGTCGATGTCGAGTTGGCCTTCATGCCAGCGCAGCGTAGCATGCTCGTGGCGTCGGAGTTGTCGCAGAGCCGTWAGACTCAGTTCCKGTTCCTGGTCGGTCCATGGCACCATGGTGACTTGTCATATCACCGCTTCGGCCGTTGCTATCAGGGTCTTGTGGTGTTTGTAAACAGTGGAGCTTCGGGTGATGTCGATCGGTCGTGCTTCCCGTAGCTGGGTCCATATGAACTTCAGCGATGATGCTTGGGGATGGTCAATGATGTTTGGCCACGAACATGATCTTGGGGATGGCGATGGCGCGAATCAATTCCATCCGTTGCAGTGGGTCGCACGTGCGGTGCGTGGCGATAGCCATGCGCGTGCAGACTTGTTGCTTCGTCAGGGTCCAGACGGCGTCATTGTCGACTTGACAGCCTATGCGGGCCCCTAGGAATCGCACGAGTTTCGCCGGTGCTGCACGGCGATACGAGCAGGACGGGGGCGAGCCGTCGGGGTGTAGCTGGATAAGCGTCGTTTTGCTGTCGTTGATGTGCAGGCCGGCCGCCTGTGCGAAATCTGCTACAATCGTCGATGCATGGCGGAGGTCTCGGTGGGTTCGGGGGAATAGCGTGGTGTCATCCGCATAGCCAACAGTTGGACGCATGAGCTGGTGGCCGTCCGTGGATCGGGATTGCACCCCAGCGAAGTTCTCATCTTGGCGAAAACGTAGGTGCAGCGGGTTGATGGCCAGTACGAATAACAGAGGTGCGCGCGAAGAATGCACGTTGGCGACCAGCACTCCGGCCTTTGTGACGGGCGAAGGTGCGCTGGCGTCGTTCGAGCATGCGTGCCTGTTGTTGCCGCGTCACTTCTTGTCGTAGCCTGACCGACTAGTCGGGTGATGCTGTGCCCGCCGCACATCGCCGGCGAATACGCCGTATCCGTGCGCGGTAGCGCCTTTTAACCGCCGTGAGCCAGTCACGCCGAGTGCGAGTCAGCAGCCGTCGCACGTCGGCCTTCAGTCTGTCCCATCGGCGGGCAACACTTGTCGGGGCTTTGATGGCGCAGAAACGCTCGTGCTGTGTGCGCAGAAAGGAACGCACCGCGGCCAGCTGCTCCTTGCCACATGTGGTACCGGCTCTGTACAGCGGCTTTGGGGCAGCCGAATTCTGAATTCACAGCCGAATCCCTCAACAAGGACGACGCTGCGTCTGGACAAGGTAGTCGAACAATTGGACGTGACGACTGTAGCACAGACACAGCGACAAGCACGCAATCACCGGGTTGGAAGGCACGGGACCGCGAACCGGACCAGTGGTGGAGAACCAGGTCAGCGGTAATGCTCCGAGTGTCACCATCATCAGCGAAGTGGCAGCGACACGCGGGTTGGCTGACGATGACAGAGCACGCCTATCCACCAAGCGCAAAACGATCCGAGCACAATACGAGGAAAAGCACAAGGCGGCGCACGTGAAGCGACATGAGATGTACGACCAGATCCATAAGACACGGCAGGAGGATACGCGTCAAAAACACCGCCATATAAGCGAGATCAAGATGCACGACCATACAACCGAGCATAAGACACTCGCTGATGTGCAAGATGTAGACATGAAAACCGCTACGCCGGTACAGGCGACCGCAGACGAGCGAAGGCCCGGCAAGATTGTGCAGTCTTCAGTTATCGTCCTCGTGCGCCCAATGTCCCAGGAAGAAGTATTTGGAGAGACGAAGGTCAAAGTAATCGCACAGGATATAGAGCAAGGATTTGATAGTCTCGATGGCAAATGGAACGCCGACGCACCACTGATCACTGCAGTACCAGTGGTCTGTGACTTGAAGAAGTGGGCAGCACAATACCAGGCTACGAAGCTAAACACACCGCCCAATGGCTCCTGTCTATACTACGCTCTTCATGGATCCCGAACGAAACAACAACGCGCGACACTCGACTCGTCTAATTTGCTCGATACCAACGAAGCGCGGTCGTATCGGAGATCTGCGAACAGAGTGCTACGGAAAAATCTAACGGACTGGGGAAAGATTGGACAAGTGGTCATTTCAGATATGGCGGCACGATACGCCAATCCAGAAAACCCCCAGATGAATCCAACTGACGTTTGGGTCAGGGCACATTTGGCAAAGAGAGGAAAACGTCACCGTCAAGAACAACGCCAGTGTCTGGTTCTGGGGCGGAACGGAAGAGTTGCAAGCGGCAGCCCTCCACTGGATCAAACCAGTGTATTTGGTGGAATACGCAAGGAGACTGCGGCAGGAGGACGCGACCATCACCGCTTTTCAGGTAGACTGCCCGCACTACATCCCATTTGCTGACGGAACAGTGATACCGACCGTGAATCATCACATGCTGTCCCACGCTGAGATGCATCAAGTGATGACCACGTACCGGCCGCATGCTGTATTGCCGACGATCGTCGCGTATGATCGTGACGGGAGACACTTCTCGCCCATCCGATTTGAGGACACGCTTTATAGCGAGTGGGGATCTACGAATGCGAAATTCAACATCAAGTATCGTATGAGGGTGGCGAACACCAAGCGCGGCCTGCCGATACTGCACCCAGACGCACCACGCAAGGCTATACAAGCGCAAGAGCTCCTAAGACAGCACCAGACTCACCCACCTCCAGTATGTCCGACTCCGACTTCGAGTACATGTGCACAGGCGCTGGCCTCCCCAACCTCCCCAACCTCTTAGCCACGAGGCGTCCCAGAAGCCAGTTGTTATCGTCCCAGGAACAGAGACACACCGCCAACGATGCGGCTTACGCCTTCTAGTATCTACGAACGGACTAGCGAAGAAATGAAGATTGGGCAGCTGTACGACCACCTGCCATTCAACAACGAGACTACTCAATTGTCTCGGCAAACCCGCTTGAACTAGTATCATGATCGCAGACACAACAAGGCGACACATGACGTCAAGACGTCCCCCGCATTATCGCAGATCAACAAACGCAGAGCCACCTGCATATTCTGCTCATCGACCCAGCTCTACGCATCGTACTCAGACGGCGCGGCGTGCTAGGAAGCCTCAGCAGGTGCCTGGCCGCACCATGTGTCTTCTCACGCAAAATGTGCGTGGATACACTGCTGTGGCTCGAACCGATTGGCTCAACTACTTCAGACAACGAACGGACGGACATTAACCAGACATGGTTTCCTACAAGAAACCCACACCCGCATCGGCGAGTGCGCCGTGCGAGCATAACAATACGCAAGAGCTTGGGGAATGGTAAAGGACACAGCACATAAATGGTCGCACTGGTCCGGCCGCACTCAACCGGCAGCAGGTGTGGCCATCCGGGGCAACCCGCAGTCGGCGATTGCCGATGTGGAGCCGTKGGAACCGACGCAGTGGACTCCGCACTGGATCGCAATTACGTGCTCTTTTCTCGACACGAAATGGTTGCTAGTCAATGTGTATTGCCCATCACCCAAGGAAAACAAACCCGCCTGCTGGTGGGAGGTAATTTTAACGCATGCAGTCGCGACTTCGATCGAAGCCACGGGCTATCAGCTGCCCAGCGTTAGTGCAGTGGGAGACTGCTTGGGATATGGCGGATGGCCTCAGCACTGAGTTGAATGAAGACATTGAAAGACGACTCTAAGGCCGAGTTTGCCGCCAAGCACTACACATATTTCTACAGCGCTGGTGGACAGCAACGATCCGCACGGCTCGATCGATGGTATACATCGGTACAGAAGACAACTTGGGTCACTGAGGTTAGCACTGTGATCCCAGGTGCGGCATCTGATCACCTTGGCGCGCCGAAATGCTGATACACGTGACATCCAGCTTCCTTGCGATCTCCGACACACAAGCGACATTGGACGCATGGGAAGCAATCAAGCGCGAGGCCAGGATCGTATGCTACAAGATGGCCGCCCAAGGAAGCCGGAAGCAGAAACGAGGCAACGATGGGATGGCATGGTCTATTTAGATGGACGGAGTTTCACCAAATGCATGAGGCAGTTCGAACCTGGCGACCCCAAAGGCTCCCGACTACTTGGTACGTGGAGGCTCGCCGAATGCGGCCACGACCTTAGCACCGCGGATCTGAGGCGGCAGCTCCTGGAGATTTGGTCAGGCGAGGTCATGGTGATATTCCACCACATCTACTGCGCTCGCTTAACAGCCGTTCATGGGGAGGCACTCAATCCTCTGCAGGCCCAAGCCCAGTGTCGAACGCGATTGGAAGCTTACGCATGGCATGTACGAGACAGGGATCCGACCCCTATGCCGCGCTACTGTATAACATGGCGGAGACCGCAGCACCAGGCATTGTTCCTCACTCGCTGACGAAGCTCCTGTTTTTATGGCGGAGCGAGAGGAAACCCAGGGCCTGGAGGAGCCGCTGCTCCACCCGCCTCGCCACACCGATTACACTGTGGTGGTGAACGACGCAGGGTGTTATATAACTCCGCAAGAATGTCCTTTGCCCGCTCAGCCGACGAAACAGATCTATCACAGTCAAGAAACGACCGCGATCAGCAGGGACATCCAGAAACACGAGTTGCCAATCATCCCCAGATCTCACAAGAATTACAGCTCTTAACGAGGGCGAAGCCATTTTAAGCGACCTACAAGAACGCAATGGCGTCTCAGCGCGCGGAGGAGCCGCATCAAGTGCAAACCCTTGCCATGACGGACTTCAACTCAGTGAAATGGAGCGACAACTCCCGTCACTCAGCAGCATCGGCGGCTGAACGGCTCACCATCATGTGAATCAACACGACATGATGCAATATCGAACCAAGGCGCACCCACAGCCCCACTGCCCACACACCAGCTGTCGTGATGTCACGGCCACCACGTCTCACATGCTAGGGGACGGCCGATAGCATTCGCGGTTTGGGACGAAGTTTATGACCGGTGGCAGTCCGGCACTCGACAACCAAGAGCGCCGCATCTCCGCTCACTCTATTTTCAAGCGATCGCGCACGTCGATCAAATACCTGACATCACTTGGACACACCACAATGGCGGACGCCGCAGCCAATCGGGCGATGGACCACCACCGCACAAGTACAACTGATAACGCCCAACACGCCTTGTACCAGGCCATACATGCGCGCCAAGCCAATGACCTTAATCACTGGGGCACTGCAGTGTTCCAGCACAATCGGCCGACATTGCGTCCGGTATTAGGTTCCTAAGGACATAATATCCCCTCCGTTTTCATCATCATCAGTCGTGTCCAATCCTTGAGCCAAGCAATCATCCGAGGGGTAGCGTGGGGCATGTCGAGTCGGCGAATGTCAAGATGCTAAAGCCATTGTCTATTGGTTGAACCATGAACACTGCGTTTGGATGTGTGGACATTGTTGTGGGCCGTTTTCCAGTTCGTGCTATGACGTTGAAGTGCACCACCGGCCCACTGCTACCGTTGGCCGTCCGCATCGAATGCACTGTCCAAAGCGGATGATATGGCCGCCGTTTCCTCAGCCGTACGTCGGCACACATTATACTTGGAGCACGGCGGTGCCAGTAGTTGCCGGCGTCGACGCCAGCTTGAGCGGACGGCGCGGATCGTGCTGAAGCAACGGATTAGCAGTAGCGCGCTCGCGATACGTTTGTTGACATGATCGCTCCGGCCTTAGCGAACACGACTCGGCGCAGGATTGGGTAGTTGAGGCCCCCGTTTCGTAGGTTGTTGTTGAAATATTACGTTTGTGGGAACCTAATTCCCTATGGCTAGACCAGCGGGCATCACCGCACGGCGGTGATGCTCGCTGCAGCATGAGATGGCCTCTCTACTTGGTCTCATCTCATAGCGGTCCAGAGGTCAATGTCGCCGCATGCTAGACTCGAGATCTTGCAGTGCAAGGCAGTGGTTGGGTGCTCAGAGGTGCTTGACGGTCGTGCTTCCATCGCCTGATTGGCAGCCAGATCTGCCATCTTGTTGTGCTGTCTTAGGTGGTGATTCCACGTTATGGTTGCAAAGGAGGCCATCGTCGCAATGATGTCTTCATGCATCCGATGGTGTGCAGATGGCATGCGCAACGATTGAAATATGCTGAGGAGGAGGAGGCTGTCTCCCACAATGTGTATGGCTGGATACCGGCGTGCGGCCGCCTCCTTGATGCCGTCTTGCAAAGCGGTGTACTCCGCTGTGTTATTGGTCGTAGACCTACAGGCAGCGGCTAAAGCAACTGGAACGGCGGTATCGGGCAGCACTCAATGCGGTAGGACGCCTTGTGATGGGCAAGGAACGCTACCAGGCATCACACTCCGGATGGCTCAGCTAGCGCTTGAAGATCCAGCAGCCGTAGTGGCGCGACTACATAGGATAATCGTGGCGCTCAAGCGTCAGAGGGCGCCTGCGTCAGCACCAACAACGCCGTCTCGAGCCGTCCGACGGTGGCTACGGGCGGGCGATAGGGTGGTCACCGGTCATGTCGACCGTGGTGACTGGCTTCGTTGGCGAGGCTGGAGAGGATACTCCCCCTTTCGATGTTATCGGCTTGCGTGGTTGTTGAGCGGAAAGCAGAATGACACGGCTTGAGGCCGTCGCTGCCACACTTTGACCAGACTGCCACCGGTCCGATTGGGTCTTTGAGATCGGTTCGGGTTTGACCGAACAATCTTTTCGCCTGTTGTACACATGGCACATTTATTGCACCCTTGGATAATGTTGCAATGTAATGTTGCACATGTTGCATATCCGGTGTATCCTTGGTGTGGAAACCACCATTTCACGTTGCGCTCAGACTCAGCATCGTCTGGCAAACTTGGCGCTTGATCACGGCCACAGTAGACCTTCCTTCTTCCGAATTTCCGCGAAGTGCGCAAGTGGTCCAAGCCCTAACCCGCACTAACAGGTTCGAAGACTGGAATGGCAGTGGAGCCCTTGGCATCCCCGCCACCCGATCCCCCACGGCCCCCGGACGCCCAACAAGCTCTGATGCGATAGCGCACTAGACGATGTCTGTGGAGCCGGCACCAGAACAAGCGGACGGTAACCACTCGCCGCTCGGCCGCGACGGCCCCGTTAGCCCGACGGCGAACGGAGCGTGGAGTCGGGAATCGAGACGCCAACGCGAACGGAAGCACACTCTGCAACGTGCTGGTCAGTTGACCCGGGTCATCGCCAGCCCCAGTGCTGCATGGGCGGAAACCGCTACGCGGGCCCATGCTGTCGCCCCTCCAGGTGGGTGTCGTCCGATGACATAGGCAGAGAAGCAATGCCTTTAGGCAAATCTGGACGGCTCGCTCAAGCTCAGCAAACCGCCAAACTTCATGGTTGCGACCCATAATGATGCGCGGTACTGCGAGGCGATGAATTTTGGATGGGAAGCTGCATGCAATCGTTCCTGCCGGCGCCAGATTGCCGCACGATCTCTCGAAATATCGACTGTTCGCGAAAATGTTTGCTGAGGTAGAAAGCAACGCGCATGAAAAGGCGAAGGAGTCCGACCTTCTTGACCACGTCAACATCGTGCAATAATTCCCAGGGAAGAGGTTTCTCCAGCTGCATTTAGACAGCGATGACATCGCGGCTCGGTGGGATGGCGCGCGCAATAAAGTCCAAGGGGGCATCTCAAGTTTCGCCAGACCAAGCCAGTGGACACGACCAAACCGGTCGCTCCCGAGGACAAGCGGCTTTTGTACAGCGTGCTACTGATTGGAGCACTAGCAACACCGACGACGCGCAACATTTACAGTGCCCCATGGCTGTTACCGACGGCGCCGTGCTCCAGATCCTCCCCGCGAACTACGGTGAAGCGGTGTACCCGCGACATTAGTGGAAAGTTGTGTTTTGAAGCCAAGAATGTCCCGAGGCGTTGGAAGGTATTCTGTGCGTGCAAGCGCCTGAATGGGAAGTGATCATTCACCATCACCGGCGATATCGCTTTCCCCCTTGCGGGTACTGTCACAGCTCCCGTCACCTGCCAGAGGAATGCCAAGAAGCACTCGTCCCTGCCTCGGGTGAAAATAACGCACAGCCAATCCGTGATGGAGTGCGAACTCCCGAGGCGCAGCCCCAGAACGTCACGCAGATAGCCGACCAGCTTTCGATGG
>NSDO01000537.1:30908-40971 GCA_002286825.1 Lagenidium giganteum | reverse complement strand
CCAATTGTTGTGGACAGTACCAGCACGCAGCCGGACGAAGGTGAACATGGACGAACACCTTCGAGCCCTACAACAGCCTCGAACCACGACAGCGCAGACGTCTGTGACCAAACCTGGCCTGGTGGCGCCAGTATCAGCGCTCCAGAACCTTCACACAACGGCAAAGCAGCTGAATTGTAAGGGCGATGTCGACCGTTCACGACGAAGGTAGACCACGACACAGTCATAAAGCAGCTGAAATTGCTAGGGCGATGTCGCCAGTGCACGACGAAGGTAGAGCGCGAGTCCGGAACAGAGGAAAACGACCACGGCAAGATTCCAGCGACTTCTCGGGAGCGGAGTCGGATGCATCAGGGCCCGAGTCGCCGTCCGTGGCGACGAGCATAGCTGGCACTGTCAAGCATGGTCTCAGACAAGTCATTGCTCTCCTACATGAAAAGCCAGACCGCGACAGCGTCAGACACAGACACCGCGAGCCACGGCGCCGAACAAACTTCATCGAGCGCGGGCAAGCCACCGGCGTGTGTTACCGCCGAATGTCTTGGCGTGGATCAGTCCACTGGACCACTATGCATGCGGTACCGGATACCGACCACTCGTTTTGGTTTGCGCTGTATGGAGCAATGGCGCCTTCCGTACCGGGAGTGATTCCTATCACGCGCGACTCGTTGGGAGAAGCAATGTTCTACAAACGCGAAAGCCTTGTGCTGTTGGTCACGTCCCTGCACCGGTGGGCCACCGTTGGGGCTGGAAAATGCGAGCCTTATTCGCAACCGTACTGGGTCAACCGCCGCCTGAAGCCGATGACGAAGCCCTCGAAGGGTTCCAACGCCATCTCTTAAAGCGGTAACGTTCGACATTGCTCACAGACGCGACGTGGACACCCGACCTGTATATATATAAGTGCGGCCAGTATCCTCTTGCGCCAACCAATCATGACCCTGAATCATAAGGCCGCCGAGACGCTCACCTTTCGTCTCTTCCTGCCGGAGGTGGTCGACAATGCCACCTTGCCGCCATCTGAACGGATTCGTGTCCAGTCGTTGCGTCAGCAAGCCGCAAGAGACGTGGACGCTCATACCATTCAGGACGGTGCGTTTCCGCTACTGATGATGGTTGACCACACGAAGCCTACGCTGCCTTGTCATCCTAACAGGCCACAGCCACCCGCGTTCACTCGCTTATGTGCACGTGGTTTTGGTACTGGCAGCATGCGCGATCGCTTGATGCAAAGCTTGGAGAAGATCGGATATCCCACCGTAGAAGATGGCATTCCTTCCTTAAAAATGCAACCGCACCTTCGCCGAGCTTCGAAGTCCAAGCAACGCCGTGTTGACTCCGCCCCGCCGAAGAAAATAGCCCAACAACGCCCCCAGCGCACGTCGGGACGCAGCAACAACAACAAGCGCAGCAACAGCAAGCGCAGCAGCTTCCTCGGCCGCAGCACCAGGCGAGGATGCTCGCTACACGCGGTGAGTGGGCTCGAGGCCAACGACACCCAACAACCAACCGCTGACGCGGCACAATCTGTGGACAAGCGAAGCGTCGAGGCCTCCAATGAGCTAGCAGAAGGCTCAGTCTCATCCTCAACGAGCAGTCGCCAGGCGGATGCCACATGCCAAGGCCCACCGCGGAAAGCTGTGACAGACGCCACGGAAACCAGACACAACGATGACGGCTGTGAGGAGGCTTGCGCGATGCTCTCCGAGGCCCTCTGGTCTGCGAACTTTGTTGCAATACGCCTCCTGTGGCGTACTCGAGAGTTGGTGGTGGTGAATGGCTACGCTCCTTCCGACGCCTCCAGCCGGGAGATGTTCTTCGCATCCCTGGCGAGTCTCCCATCCCCCTACTGTCCGTTGCGCGTAGGGGGCGACTTTAACGTGGTTCCGCATGACAGGGACCACCACAGCCCATTGAGAGGAAGCGTTGGGCGGTTGTCCCAGGTAATGAACGCCTGTAAGATCGAGGATATATTGCCAGTCGGAAGAAGAGCACAGCATCAGCAAGAACGAGTTCGTCGAACGCTTCCATACGTATCGGTATCAGTTACCCGGCGGTGGAATGGGCTACTCCAGGCTCGATCGCTGGTTTGCGTGCGCGAGTTTCCAGGCAGCGGTCCAAGGCTATCACGTGATCCTTTCGGTAGGCCAACAGACCATCATGGGGTGCTCATGGCTCTTGACTTGGACGGACGACGCAGTCGGTCTCAGCGCCCCCAGAGGTATTAACCCACGGCGACCAGAGCGCAAGACAGTGTCAACACAGCAAGAGGTGATCAGGGCGTGGGAACGTCTCAAGGATGGTATCCGCACCATACGCACCGAGATCTCGCGTTCCGTGGCACGGAAGGCAACAAAATCCCTCCGTTCCTTCCAGCAAAGAACACATCGAGAGCTCCGCCGCCTGGCGCACAGTTCCACGGACACCTCCCGAGAGCAACACGAGCTACGACTGCACCACTTCATCGGCTACGAGAACACAATGGGGGGCGGCAACGCCAGGCCTACCAGCGTTATCGAGGTCTTGGTGCCATAGTAGTTCACGGATTCTACAAGCGCTTCTCGTCCAAGTTTGCTTCCCAGTGGGTTGACGACATTTGTCTCAGTGAAGAGGTCTCGACCGATTCCCTAGCCGATGCTGTGCGACAGGCGTGGCAACCCATCATGGCGCCGGTGGCTGTCGAGCGCTGCCATGAGGCCGTGGCCTTGAAGTGCAGCCTACCAAGACAGTGCGACTGCGCCTTCATCCCGATGGCTGCGGCACCGACGACGACTACTGCACCCTCCCAGTTGAGGATGGTACCACTTTGTTGGGCATCCTGATTGGGCTATGCAGGTGGACGGACGCCCTGTGGCAACGCTTAGAGCGCAAGATCCAACTCCGCCTACATCTGGCGGAGCTGAAGATCAATGATCCCTTGCAGCGAATCGCACTAGCGCGCGCCGTTGCGCTCCCGCAGATTCGGTACGTCGCGAGACACGTCTGGCCGACGCTGAAACCAATCCAGCGCATGCAGAGACTGCTGGACGCCTTCGTTTGGAAAGGTTGCTTTCGATCAGAGACCACAGCGCAAGGTTGGGTCTCTGAGAATGTCGCCTCCCAACCGTTGGGCACACGCGGCCTCAACTAGCCGTGTGTCAAACTCCAGTTGCAAGTGTATCAATGTTTGAACGGCTTACCAGACGTCCTTACGCCTGCCCGTTCCGGCGTCGTGACCATCCGCGACACCTTGTGGCGGACTGGCGTCCCTGTGGCGGCGAATGTTCTCGCTTCCCAAGACTCCACAACCGCTGGCGAAAGCCCGCTCCGCGCTCTCACGAACTACCAGTTACACTGAACCAACCGCCACCTGTCGCTTGAAGCCGACGAAAGATACCGCCTGCGTGAGATCCAGAGCAGCGTCAATGAACCGACAGAGAGGAACGGTCTCGCCAATCTGGCCTGGGTTCCTTATGTTCGCGCTTGTGATCTCAGCGATGACGACCTACAGCATGAATTCCGCCGAGTCCAAGCTCTGGTCACGATCCGTTTGGTAGCGCCGGGACACATCGTGTTTCAACGTGTCACCTCACGCCAGCTTCCACGCCAGCGTTTCGTCCACTTCTGCCAGAAATTGCTCCAAGCGTTCCCCGAGCTCCTCCTAACAGAAGCACCAGACTCACCAACCCTGCACGACCGCCTCGTGGTTATGGGTAGGCGCCGCATCATGCACCGCCAATGGAGAGCCAGTCATCCCTCCACAAGCCGCATTGTGGTCGTGCGAGAGAAACGTTCAGTTCGACGCCCGGCGTTCAGCCATTGTTATCATCTCCTTCAACGACGTCCTTATGTTGCAGCCGCGCGGGACTAATACGGCCTCGTTGCCTCCACGGGTGCAAGCCCAACTCCAAAAACTGTCGCGGTCTCGGATACATCGAATCAGGAACACTGATAACACGGAGAGGGGACTGCTCTATCGCCTCAGCATTGGTGCACTTCGACCCCGGAACACGAGCGTGCCTGCCCCCACCAAGCTAACTTTCAGACCAGCCGAGACAACTTGCGCCACTGGCTGATCGATTGCGCCGCGTCCCGTGCAGCGTGGGCCGCACTGGCTAACCACTGGGCAGCGCGATCTGAGACTATACTTTTCCTTCCAGCTTCCAGCGAATTTTCACGTTGTGTGGAGGGTCGTCGCACCGTCTCTTGAATCAAGTGCCGCCGTCGTCCTTAATGCGCGTTGGGCTGCAACTGTCGTGGCGATGCTGCGTGCGATATGGTTGGTTTGCCGATTGATAGCATGCCAAGCTATTTCCAGCAATCGCTCTCACGGGCTCAGAATCCGCGCCTTGGCAGCTACTCAGCTGGCATCGCTAGCTGCATTCGCCGGGTCGTGATGCCTCTGCGCCTGGAGCCACCATCAGGCGCGAGGAGCTCCACGTAGTGGCGGGAGAGGCGAAGGCGTCCTTAGCAGCGGTGAAAGCGCATACCGACACTGCACACGAAATGCTCCATGCTGACTGGCTACCTCACTGCGATGTGTGCGTTGGCGAGTTACATATACACCGCGACGGTCGGCCCTTCCGAAAAAAGGACGTCGACAGGCTGGGCTCCTCGTCGCGCATCCGGGACCTTGTGCGGTGGCGATGGAACCAACCCGGCCATCTGGCATTCTCACCGGCAAGTGTTAGGTACCCTTTGAACAACACAGCGGCTACACAGTTCAAGCACCTTGTCATTTGTCTTGTGGCCAGTTACCCGCGGCTGCTCCACAAGCCCAAAGCGGATTCGGAACTACTGGTGACGCCACTTCCTACAACCACCCAGGCCTGGGTGAATATCACCGACACCGGCACCAGTGTGACGTGGGCGGACTGGAATGACGGGGATGGAATCCTCCCTGAAATACGGCACTTCGGGCAGGTCAACGCCGCCGTCCCCAAAACTCGTCCGTCAATCGCTGTTGCGCACCACCCGATGCTCACGAGCGAAGCGCAATTGTTTGCGGGGTGCGGGCCCATTACGGCGACCTTCAAACACGTCAAAGCACATTTGCGACAGGCAGCGTTGGAAGAGGCGGAGGAGGAATATGATGAAGTGCCGTGGGATAGCATCGTATCTCAACCACACGGTAGCGGCCGGGGAACAACTCACTTTCACGCGACTCAAACTACAGCGCATGAACTTCTACACAGTTGGATACCCGCAGCCACGGTGCCCTCATCAAGGCTGCGCACCCGTTCGAGCCGATGTGCAGCACGTCATGTATGACTGCCCGGTTGCACAAGAAGCGTGGAAAGTCCTATGGGATAGATGGCAAGGGTCTTCTCGTGGAGCAGACGCGATCACATGTACAGCGCCGCCAAGCCGTGGAGGCCCACTCGATTCCCCGCAGGTTGGGTTACGTTCCATGCAGATGCGTACACGGATAGCTTCACCGCACACAGAGAGATAATAGAATGGGCGTGGTCTGGTGAAGTCATGGTGCCCCTCACCATATTTACTGTGCGCGCATTGCTGTGCTACGCGCTGACGTACGTCCACCAAGCCACCGTACTCAGGCACTCAAGTCCAAGCTCCGCACTTTCGAGTGGGCGATGCAGGATTTGGCCCACGGGAATTTCGCAGCCACCCTATACTCTTATGTGGCGTCGGAACCGGTTTGTGTGGCATCGGAGGCAGCGCAATGGCTCCTATTCTTCGATGGTGGATCGCGTGGAAATCCGGGGCCGGGAGGGCAGGGGCAATTCTCGTCAAAGTGGATGGAGCTATGCCTGAGATCAAGTGGATTGGGTGCCGCTTCTTCCCCCACCACACCAACAACACACGGCAGAATACACCACATTGCGCGATGGTCTCACGGCAGCGAAAGCCCACGGCCTACGATTCCTCCCTGTCATCGGGGATAGCCAGCTCATCATCTGCTTCTTGCGCACGTTACGGGCTTAGAAAGCTACGCATCTCCGTAATTTGCACGGAGAAATCCTCAGCATCACCGACGCCATGGCCGCATTGACCTGGAATCATCACATTCGCCGATACAACTCGATGGCGGCCAAAGCTGCAAACTGGGCCATGGAGCGACAGGTCACCACCAGCGAGATCTGCCCTGCCACCGAATTTCATCGCTCCGTTGCCAGTCTCATGCTACAAGACGTCGCACACTGGCAAGAAACGTCGGGCATAGTTCCCGAGTAGCGGCCGGTACCATGGTGTCGCGGCAGCGACATCATGGGCCGGCTCTAGGCTTTAGGTATCAAGCCACCTCTGGCATAATACACTCCACTTACCACCACCGAGATTGGCTAATACGTCACCAACGATGTATGGTGCCCCTGGAGTAGGAAGGCGGCTCGGTGATCCCTCTTTTCACCACTGTAGCACGCTAGTATAACAATCGCTATCCATTAATATATCACTCATGTTCACAGTACGACCTTCCAACCTAGTACCCACTTCGATACTGAACGCTCTCAGACCTCTGGGTGGTATCTACGCTGCGTAAGTGACAAGGACAGCACAAGAGCGCAATAGGAAGCGATGACGTCCACGCAACCACGGACGGTTGCTCTGTGGCTTAGAGCAAAGTGGTTGCTCCAGCCCTCCGCAGTGAGGGCAAGAAGCTTGCAAAGGATTGCAAATGCAGAAGTGATGTATTGCTTAAAATATACAGACCTGATTGGTCATTAATATGCATCTCAGCTCTGATTGGCTGATAACATCAAGGCGGCCTTCGGGACGCCGTATTGCAAACGACCCATCTTTAGTCGCAAACAATGCAACTCTTGACATCTTTTGTGTTCAACAACAAATGTCAAGAACCCAATTGTGGTGTTCGACAACAAATGTAAAGAACACCTTTGAACACATGCGTGATCAACCCAAATGTGTAACAGCCGTTACACCCTCCCCCACTTATCGTGCGAACACACCATTATGTGTGAGCCCAAACAGAAGTGACCACATACTTCAGGGGTCACGCGACGGGGATCTTAAGCCACCAACAGTGGCAGTCGTGCCAACGCGGTCGGCGAGGTCGAACTCAAAATGACCGTGAAGAAGCCGACGAAAAGCGCGTCGCACGACGCACGGACATCAGAGGATGTCCCGGCATCACAAGATGCCACTGCGGGTCGAGAGGGGACGAATGATGTCCCCGACACGTGGCAAAGACAGCGAACCTGCTGTCAACAAAGCGACGGCGGCCGGCAGGCCGAGTGTTCCTGCTGGAACCAAGCGTGCTGCCAAAGCCAAAAAGTCGGCCACGACGTTGGCCTTGTTTGGCTCCGACGATGAGACCAGCGACGAGTCTGACGGGAACGCCAGCCCGGCGGTCAAGACTCCGTCAAAGCGTGCGAAGACTCGCACTGCGGCGCCATCTCCGGAGAAGGCGACACCAAGCGCCAAAGGGAGAAAGCGTCCGCCGGTCCCTGATGTGGATCTAAGGACAGTAGCCCATCCTGCCGTCGGGTTCGACGATGAACTCCTGGAGGGCATGCTGGAGGATGAGGCCTCCGAAGCCGGTGAGCCGACGCCACCACCATCTCCTGGGCAGTTTGGCACCGCCAATACCACGAGTACTCCGCCGGAGGACATGGCCGGTGAGGAAGCCCTTGGCTGGCTTGCCACACGTGGGAACGGCTGCGCAAAATGCAGCCAAACAGTGACAAACTTGTCACTCGTTCGCGTATGTTTCAATACGCTGATGCGCGCGCTCGGGCACACGTCGATGTGTACCTCCTGCAGCGCGCGCTCGCGGAGGACTCCGCCTCCGCATGGACTATTGCCTGTGAGCGCCAGCTCGTGCCGCGAGAAAGCGACGAAGGACGTCCGGCACGTCCGCGCGAAGCTGGCCCTCAGGCTCCCACGTACGCTCGTCCATTGAGAAACCTTTCCACTTCACGAGGAAGTGGCGATGCGGGGCCTGTCCTCTCTGACCGAGCAGTCGGTCATCAACCCAGCGCCGCTCCTGTGCGCTGTCAAGGAGGGATGGAGGGGCCCGGCTACAACGAGTGGGCCGAGGAGTATCCCTGGTGTCGGGCGCCCGAGGGCGAGGCCGTGGCCGCGACGGTGGGTCGATTTCGTCGTCGGACGACAACTCCGTTGGACGAGAGCAATCGTCTCGATTCTCGTCTTCAGAAGGTCGAGGAGTGGACCTTTGACGAGAAGGGCGAAGGGCGCCTTCGCATTCTGCACGATGACGGGTATCGGCGAAGCATTCGCCTCGAGACTGATCTCGAACGTCGGCAACAGGGTTGCACGTTATCGTGAGGAGAATCGTCATCTCCATCATGCCCTGCGGCGTCAGAGCGTGGTGCCACCGTGGGCGCCGTACCCGGCGTACGCCAATAAGCGTGCTCGAGCCGAGGTGCCTCGTGTTCCAACACGCTCGGCAGAGGCTCCAATGCCTCCTCGGAGGATGGAGCCATCCCGTGTTGTGGAGCTCGCGGAGAGCTCACCTCGTCCGCAGCCGGGATCGAACGACCCACCGGTCTACGTATGGCTTCCGCAGCCCAACGAAAAAGGTTGGGAGAAGCTTCATTGTGGACGGGATGTCCAGGCGATAGTTCACATCGCCAATGCGCTCTTGGACCATGTAGGGTCCAATTCATCTCGGCAGTAGCTTTGCCGATTGCACGTTAGTGATTGCATTGTAGGGATATTCTTAGATGATAATAACACCTTACCTCCCACATTAAACGAGTGTTCGTTTCGTCTTCCTACGCGCACTGTGAGTAAGACTCGAGCACGAATGTCTCGGAAGTCCTTGGCTTCAGCCATTTCTCGCTTAGTGCGAGCCGATACGGAGTGATCGCCTTGATCACCGTTGAGTCGCGTAGACTCGTCGTCAGCTACAACACTGTTGTTGTCGTGATCACTGCGATCACTGTCATCATTGTGATCATTCTGATCACCGGAGAGTCTTCGAGACTCGATCCCCCCCACTAGAGGTTGGCCTTGAGAGCGGTGGGTGGCATAGGCGACGCGACAACGGGAGGGATTCGGTCGCTCACGATGGAGCGAGGCATTCCGTGCAGACGGAAAACGTGCTCGATGAAGAGCACCGCTGTCTGCTTGCCAGACACACTGGCTTTGACCGCTGCAAGATGCACCATCTTGCTCAGGCGGTCCACAAAAACCACGATACCCGTGAGGCCGAATGCATCGGCTGGGTATCCGAAGATGAAGTCTATACTGATGGACTTCCAACAATCCGACGGATGCACATTGGGCGCCGAATACGGGAGGGATTGGCAATGGGTGTAGCGGCGCCTGACGGCTTGGTTCAGGCTTCGCCCGCTGACACCGCTCACACGAACGCACATAGTTCGTCACCCACTTGAATAAGTGGGGCCACCAAAAGTGCCGGGCCACGCTGAGAAATTTTTTTCTCACGGCCGAGGGTGGCCCGCATGTGGCACGTCGTGATGCTCGTACAATATCTGCTCGCGCAGAGCAGCATCGTTGGGAACAACGACACGCAGATGCTCGCCATCTGCTAGCTGATACCACAGCAGATCTTCGGCGTACGAAAATCTCATGACCTTCGCCTAGATCGCCAGTGAGAGCTTAGTGCTCTCGCCACGTATGAACCTGATCATCGCTGAGCACTCCTCGTCGAGTGCGTAGGCGGCGATAATCGCGTCGCGCAATGGTGTCGTGACGACACTGACGACAGCACGTGCCAACTCGACGACGTGGCCATCGTCAACATTGCGCAACAAGCGCAACACGGACACGGCAACCTCGATCACAGGTCGAGTGACCGGCGCCATGTCGGGACGACGGGACAGCGCGTCGGCAAGGACATTCGCCTTGCCAGGCTTGTACTCGACGCTGAAGTTGTATTCAGCAAAGAACGCAAGCCATCGTGCCACCTCTGCGAGAGGTGKGGCGATTTGGTTGCAGTGCGCAACGATGCGTGGTCGGTATAGACCACAAATGGGCGTCCGCCCAGTAAGTGCACACGRAAYTTCATCAAGGCGTACTTGATAGCAAGGTGTTCCGTGTCGTGTACGGGGTAGTTCACCTCGGCAGCCTTCAGCTGCCTGCTCTGATAAAAGATCACGCGATCTCGACCGTC
>NSDO01000537.1:4736-16884 GCA_002286825.1 Lagenidium giganteum | reverse complement strand
TGTCGTGTACGGGGTAGTTCACCTCGGCAGCCTTCAGCTGCCTGCTCTGATAAAAGATCACGCGATCTCGACCGTCAGAGTCTGGCCGCATAAGTGCGCAGCCAATGGCAAAGTCCGAAGCGACACACACGACGCTGAACGACCTCAAGTGGTCGGGTTGCGATAATATTGGCGCTTGCATGAGGCTTGTGTTGGTGCGATCGAAAGCGTCCTGCTCGACGCTGTCCCAATGCCATTCGGCAAATCGGTCAACGGTTTGGCCAACGCGTAGTTGGCCGCGTATCGATGCGAGTAGTTGGCCAGCCCCAACCACTTACGCAGGCCCTTGGCATCAGCCGGCACGGGCCAGTCCGCCACTGCACGGACCTTTTCTGGGTCGGCACGCACGCCGTCCTTTCCGACAAGCATCCCAGCACTGGGATCTCGTCGGCGAAGAAGATGCACTTCTTCAAGTTGGCGTACAACTTGTGCCGCCGCATCGTCGTCAAGACGAGTCGCAGATGATGCAGGTGCATCTCGACGGCAGATTTGCCGTTCATGGCCTTGCTGTGGACAAAGACGTCGTCGAAGTACGACGGAGCATAGGCTCGATGCTCACGCATCACACTAAGAACGAGGCGATTGAACGTCGCCGGTGCGTGCTTGAGCCCTTATGGCATTAGCAGGCGTCCCTGCTGCACACTGTTCAACTCGCAACGGGTCACACAGACTCCGTTTCCCGCCCACATCAGTGGGAGCTTGTCGGTCACATGATCGAATCATACTGCAAGCGTCAAACGGACGCTTCCTCTCCCGAGTAGCTTCGTCTGAAGCGAGGGACGAGAAAACTTCACCCGTTTTCCAATCAACGCAAGGCTAATGCTTGCGCAGCCACTTGATCACTAGGATCAAATCATATCGGTCATCTATGCTGATGACCACGAACCGCTCCGTGCAGTCAAAATCACTGAACTGCACACGGAGATCTGCGATCATCTCAGGTGATCTCTCCACCGTGCCCGTCGCGAGACGGACAGCCACGGTCTTCCCTGACCGTGTCGTTGCATCCCACTCGTGGGGATACGCCTGCAGCGTCTCTGCTCTGCAGAAGTTATCTGACGCGCCGGAGTTGATTAACGCACGGAGTGTGCGACTGACTCCCTTCACCTTGGTCTCATAGACCAACAACTCGGAACGTAATGGTAGGCGCGCGCCCGCCATTGCCATCACTGGGACTGCACTGCCCATATGAACCTCGTGTTCATCGTGGCAGCGAGCCACATCCTCAGTAGGGCGTCCCGCACCTACTGAGGTTTCACGTTTCCCGCCGGTGGCAAGTCAAACTTGACTGCCTTCTTGGCGGGACCGCCAAAGTTAGGGCTTGACCCCTTCCTGTCGAACTTCTTCGACTTGTCGCGCTTCGGTTGGCGACAATCACTAGCGATGTGACCCAAGCGGTCACAAATGTAGCAACGCACGTTGCTTCGACCTGCGCGGTCGGCCCCGTTGAGGTCCATTGGTGTCGCGCCGTCACCAGGAATGGGCACATTCCCGTTCGCATTTTGTGCGAATATTCCTCTGAAAAGGCGATACGAATCGCCTCATCGAGAGTGCTCGGAATCTTCCGGAACAGTTGGAGGCGCGCCGGGCTCTGGCGCAGACCCTCCACAAAGAAGGTCACCATTATGGACTCTGGCAGTGAGTCCGCGGTGTTAGCCGCCCTGAGATACTGGATCTCTTGCACGAACTCATGAAGAGTTCTCTTGCCTTGCTTGCATGCAAGCAATCCTGCGCGGACACGAACCATCGTGTCAGGGGGCTGGAACGCATCACGCACTTGCGTGCAGAATAAAAACCAGTTCGGGAATGCATCGGCATTCACCATGAGCTTGGAGTAGCACCAAGCGCTCGCTCGCCCAACAAGGTGGCTGATGGCAAACGCGACCATCAATCGTTGATCCTCGATCAACTGCGCGGTGGCGGCAGTGCGTGCTGCCAGGAACCAATGTTCCAGGTTCTCTGACTGCTTACCGGAGTACTTCGGAACCACCAACTTGACCGCATGTCGTCGGTCCGTCTGCTGCCGTGGTGCAGGCTAAGCTGCGAGCGCAGCGGTCACAGCAACCGGAACGCGTTGCGAGACGCTAGCCTCAGCTGCTTCCACGTGCAGCTTCGCCTCTTGCTCCAGGCGGACCCGTTCCGCCGCGAGACGATCTCGCTCCCGCTGGAGCTCCGCCTGCGCTGCTTCATGCAGGCGATCCCTGGCCTCGTTGAGGCTCTGTTGTGCAGCGGCTGCTTCTTGATGCAACCTCTGTTGCATGGCCGTAGCTTCACTCTGCAGCCACTCTCGAGCTTCTTCGAAGCTCCGCTGCGCTTGTGATGAGTCTTCGCTCATCTTCGCTCGAGCTTCCTCGAAGCTCTGTCGTGCAGCAGATGCGTACATCTGCTCCATGGCGACGAAAGCCGCAATGCGACGGCCGTGGGTGCCGGGATTTGCGTTCAGCAAATCAATCGCGGCAGGTAGGCCAAGCGCATTGGCCATGCGCATTACCGCGCCACGCTGGTCCTCAGAGAGATGACCATAGCGTGTCCAGTCGATCCCTCACGGCGAGCGCATCCCACTGAGGTCTGGGAATGACTACAAGTGCTACCAAGTGTGACAAGTCACGTCACACAGCACAAGAGCGCAATAGGAACCGTTGACTTCCACGCAACCACGGGCGGTTGCTCTGTGCCTTCGAGCAAAGTGGTTGCTCCAGCCCTCCGCAGTGAGGGCAAGAAATTTGCAAAGGATTGCAAATGTAGAAGTGATGTATTACTCCCTTAGAGGAGAGCACCAAAGGGCGCAGGAGTTTCCTAACTGCTCTAGCGACCCTTAAAATATACAGACCTGATTGGTCATTATTGTGCATCTCAGCTCTGATTGGCTGATAACATCAAGGCGGCCTTCGGGACGCCGTGTTGCAAATGACACATCTTTAATTGCAAACAATGCAATTCTTGACATCTTGTGATTTCGACAACAAATGTCAACAACCCAATTGTGGTGTTCGACAACAAATGTAAAGAACACCTTTGATCACATGCGTGATCAACCCAAATGTGTAACATCCGTTACAGCGTAGGTCAGTCGCGCCACGGACCACACTCAGCCATTGCATCCTGAGGATCGCTTCGCGCAGCAACTGCGCGCAATTTTTGAGGACGGCGCCGACGACACTATGTGGACTTTCAATCGTGTGACCGAAACTTGGAACGCACCTGTATGCTCCACGACGGAGTCCCCGGCCGTCGTCCCATTGCATGTGTGGCAAGCGCAAGCCTGCGCAATTGAAGTACCAACACCAAAGAACATTCCATGCTATGAAAACCCATGAAGAAGTGACGTCACGAGAGCGACCCGATGGACACGCGTACGACGAAGCCGACTCGTATCGCAAATACGCAGCGCGTCAACTCAAAAAACATAAAACCGCGTGGTGTTGGGCGGGCCTCATTCAGCCCGAAGACTTGGCTCGGCGCTACGCGAATGGTGAGGTAGCCCGAGATGAGAAAGTCTCTGTATGATCACGAGCGACGCCGCCACAAATTTACGCGACACGACACACTGCACCGAGGCTACTGGGCCGGGCCTGAAGAGATCCAGGCGCTGGCAGTCTATTGCCAAGAACCGATTTCGTAGCTGAAATCGCCGATGACAACCGAGTTGCAGCAACCTCGGATTGTGAGCCATTGTCTCCACTCACGGCTTCCAAGCGTATTGTCCCCAGTACTCCGAGTATCCTCAAGGATTGACGATCAGGACGATCAGGCATCTGCTGCTATTGACCGCTCAAATGCAGCAAGTGTTAGAGACATATCAAGCCTATGTGGTGATACCTTTGATTCTGCTGTTTCGACGAAGTGAGAATCATTTCACGGCTGTGCGGTTCAGTCAACAGCATTACCATCGCTGGCAACGAAAGGGTGTTTGCTTTGCCATGCATAACCGAATGACCATTGCAAACACCAAACGCAGCATTCCGGTCATGGAACGAGACGTAGTTGAGCCGGCCACCTCGGCCCAAGTACCGATGGTTCAATCGCTAGAACCACCAGTGGCCACGGAGTTTGCTAATATCGAAGAAATATCAAGCAAGGCGACCGCGAACAGTGAGCTCCATGGCGACATTACGGGGCCACAAACGACCGCCTTATCGTCTCGCCCTGACGATCACCGCACCGACGCCAACAAGAAGGCGTACCAACAGTGGAAGTGCAAAACCATCCGCCAGAAGGGTGAAATCCGGAGTGACATCGCTGAGCTGCCTGCAGAACTGCATCTGGCATGGTCGATCCTAAACGAAACGCCAATCCACATTGTCCACTTGGCGGCTCTCTTACCCCACCCAGAAGCATTCATGGCGCGTCTTGGATCAGAGATCATCGAACAGATTGGGAAAAAGCTGATTGTCGTCGAGTGAAAGCGCTGGCGACAGCACAGCCTATGCTCGACAATGAAGTACAAGCTAAAATCGTAATCGCGTGGATCCGTCGGATCGAAGGCACCACTACACTGGACGTTGCATGGCAACACGCCACCGACCAACACTTCAGTTCCAGTGTACGTGAAGTCGGCGACGGCATGCTACCAGCCTGTGCACCAATTTTCTTTGACCCGGTGGCAACATGCTGGCTGCTTGTCTCTGGGTGCGCAGCCAAGGCCCTCCAGGCAAAGAACTGAAACGTTCAGCATGAGTGCTCACGCCTTTTAATCCTGCTTACTCAAGAACGCACGGCCTCGCCACTGTCAGAGCTGCTCAACAGGGCGATTGCACTAGCATTCCAGAGCTGCGGCTGTAACCGCAGCTTATGAGATATGACGCGTACCCAGGGAAGCGTTAGGGTGTCTGGATTTCAGCAATCACGGACACCCTGGCGTAGGTCTGCCGGGCCGCACAGCATCGCTGCACCCGCCGCAATATACCGACTACAAACACAAAACGTGCGCGGCTTTACAGCGCGCACTCGACAAGCTTGGTTGGCATCTTTCCGTCAACGTCACGCCGGTATCCAGGCATGCATTACATTAATTCAAGAGACTCACACAAACCCCGAAGCCATCGAGCAACGCCAGAACGAGCGCGCGCGCGGCTGGGGGCTCCGTCATAACCTTGACGCCCCCCTCTCGTTCAGGTAAGCCGGGACACAACTGCAGACCGCCTCTCCAACGCCGTCTGCGCCTGCATCAGCGCCAGCAACGCCGTCTCGTCCCAGCCGCATCGCGGGAAAGGCACCAAGCTCCCCAGGCCGCGAGCGGGCAAGCACAAAGCCTTGGCGTGTGACGAGGAGATGAGGTATCCCGCGGCGAAGAGCTCAACGATTCGCGCGAAGCGCTCCACGAAGTTGCACAATAGCCCTCCGCCGAAGAAGAGCAAGGCCGCGAACGCGCTGTTCCGCGTCGCAAAAAGCCCGGCGTGCCCAAGCCCACCGTCGTCGTCTCTTCTTGTGCAGCGTCTGCTAAAGGAGCAGGAAGCGACCAAGGCAAAGCACGAAGCGGAGATGAAGCGGGTGCTGCCATCGTCAAGCGGCGCCCCCTGGAGTGCCTCATCGTCCCGAAGCCGCCGCTCGAAGCCAACGCCAACGCCGATCCCGACGTCGCGTCAAACCCCGAAGATGTCGTCGATTTGTCCCTGGCGGAGCCAAGTCCGCCTGGTGCGCAAGTCGCGCGCGCAGCGCGCAGCCGGCTTTGCCGGAGGAGACGGTGGCCCGAATCCCGGCGGTCGAACTCCTGTATATCAACACCGCCAGCTACCCTGCTCCGGTCCGCAAGGTGAAGGGGTACTACTACCCGCCTGCGCCGCACAAGCTCGCCGCGGCTCGCCAGTTCGAGGATATGCTTAGAGGTACACATCCAGACCCCAATTCGCTCGTTGTGGTTGGCTTGAAGGAACTTGAGTGTGTCCGGCTCCGACCAAGTCGTGCGGTGTTGGCTGCTTTCTACAGTGATCATTTGGGTTCACGGGGTGCCAGCATCATGATGTTCAAGTCCAGACCCGAGCGTGACATTCTCGAAGACGCGTCCAACAACAGCAACTTTTCTGTCGATTTCAGCTCCGGCCTCGACCTTGGTATTCCTCCTCCTTGCCACAGCTACAATGACCTCTTCGACGCCATCGACTTGCTCATTGCGTTTGGTGAAGTCGTGTGGTTCCCACACATGATCGACGTGTTCGTCTGCCTCCGCACCTTCGTGCTAAAGGCCAAGCGCAGGGACTCAAGTCACCAACCAGTACGCCACCCTCTTCTTGGGCAAGTGCATCGCTTTGCTCCAGGACGACTCGCCCAACTGGTGGAACAAATTTTACGCTACCAAGAACGCGATCGACTTCGCCGACCAGGAGTGGCAGATGGAGGTCCAGTCCGCGACCGCGCCTCGTCACTTCCACCATGATCGCCGCCAGGACCGTCGTCAAGGCGCAGGAAGAGGCAGTCGCGACGAAGCCGCCTCGCCCAAGTACATACCGCTCTGGGCATCATCAAGAACCGCCTTGGCGAAGAGCCATGCATCCGCCACGTCAGCGGTGTCGGGTGTAACAACCCGTAGCGCTGCCGTGCCCGACGCCTTCTTCATGATTGTCGGGAGCCTCTGCCAGACAAGCACAAGGAGGGGCTCTCAAGCACCTCCGCGGTGCCTGATGGTGCCCAAGTCCTCTTCGTTCGGCAGGACCTGGGTCACCAAATGTAAGACATAATACATTGACGTCCACCCACGAATGATGTTCCACGAGCAACATTAGCTCTCCTTCCTTTTCCATGAGCAACCTTAGCTCCCTTCCTGTTTCCATGGGCAACCTTTGCCCCCTTGATTCCTCCATGGGCAACCTTAGCTTAGCCACCAACACAAGCGAACTTAGCCATCATGCAACCACGGTCCGTGCCCACAGGCTGTTACGTCAGATGCCTTGGTTTTACGCCTGGAGAAGGCGCTAAGCACCGGTTATTTACGCTGTGTGATGTCCCCTAGCACATATACGCGCCTCAAGGCCGTGCAAGCCAAACGGCGCAACACTAATGCCATCCCTTGCGCACGAAACCTCGCCGCGTTCCTCACACGGGCGTCGCTCAAAATCCCGTCTTACGCGCTGAGCAAGACGCCCATCGCTGCCTCATAGTCGACTTGGACTTGCTCGACATCTGGGCCGAAGTACGCTGCAGCCCATTTTGTGTCGTTGACAAGGCGGACGGCAACCCACAAATGTCCGGCCGAACAATCCATGACCTGTCATTCCCCACGAGCATCTCCATCAACGATTGCTCCGATAAGGTGTCCATTCCGGCCCCCGAGTACCGACATGTCCACGCAATTACTCAAGAGGTTATGCGGCAGCGCGCGCTTTAACCCACCAAGCGCCTTAACGTGGAAAATCGTCGATAAGAAAAAACCTTGAATTCTTATCGACGATTTTTCATGATAAGCTCGACCAATCATATTCGTTCATATCAAGGCTCCGATTTACTTTCCCAGCAAATTACTGCCAGCGCACCTACGATTCACGCCTCCGAACTCACGCATATTTTTAAAATTTTGCACTCAGTAAACTCCCTTCAATATTTATGGGAATTAACGATTCTGGATCTGTGACATGAGCGCTCCAAATGACGTGTGCGGCCAACAAGAACAGCACAGGAGATGGGAATGTGTTGCGTGAAAATGAAGGTGAATTATGTCAGCGGCGGCGGTCATACAAGATAAAATGCCATGGCGACGTGGTAAATGTTACAGATAGGACGAGGGGAGTTGGCTGTGGATGAAAGAGCAAGCAGAATTCTCGCTGGTAGCTTGAGCGATGGCGATGGCAGAATGGTTGCTGAAGAATCACGATGCGCAAGCCGCCTAATCGACAACAGACGCGTTCAACGGCTAGCTGGCTTTGTGAACTAAACAGCGTGTTGTGGCAGAAAGCACACTCGTATCGTGGGTGACGGCTAAAGTCAACGTCCGATACGTCAGCGTGGATCAGCTGGGCTTGGTAAAGCCGCACGTGGTTGTCTCGAAAGCGCTTGATTGATGACAGTCCGTGCTGAACAAGATCTGCGCGCTACTCGATGCCGATGGAAGCGCTGGCAACCGTCTCGAGGGCAACCTGTGCAACCACGTTTCCAATGCCAGCCCCAATGTCAACAAACACGTTCGTATCCATAAAACCGATTACTTGAATCAATTTCGTCGTGCTGCTTGCCGTTAACTCCCCTGCGTTCTTGTCGGTCTTTCCGCTTGGTTGCCGAATATCCGCCTTCGTCACGGCCTTGAACATTTCCCACACAGTCGCGTGAGATGAGCCAGCTCGGTGCATGGCCTTCAGGATTTCGTGCGATCGCGATCGCCTTCTTTCTTTTACGCAGCCTTTTGTTCTCCGGCGCCGACAAGGGTGGCGGCTCGTACAAATCCGCGATGACGTTGGCAATCGATTTCATTGTCGTGGCAACATCGTCATCGTCACTCTCCGGTTCTTTGAACAGCTCAATCAGCTCATCGCCCTGCTCTGCTGTTGAAGGGGCCTGGGCGGGACGTGCTGACACGACTAATGGCTGTGGACCAACACCAGACTGAACTTGAGACGCCACTGACTGTTCCTGACTTGTGGCTGACGTGCTATCTGTTGAAGCCGTGAATGTTGATGTCACCAACGTCACGCGCGTTGCGTCTGAAGAGTGCCGTTTCCTGTAGCGCGGTTTGGGCGCCGGCTTCACGACGAACCAAGACGGAAATCGCGCAACTTCTTTTCCAAAGCGCTGCTTTAGATTCTTGATGCGCATACGCAGTTGTTCTGGTGTTTTGTGCTTCACCTTTAGTCGTCGCGCAACTTCCTTCCACTGAATGCTTGCCACTCCGTCCGCTTCAAGCGCCCGCACCAACTGCACCAGTCGACGGTCCTCATCGTCAGCGAAATCCGTGGTCGTTTGTATCGACTTGTGTATGCCTCATGCGCGCCGCAACGCGCCACCATTCGCCAGCAGTGTTCCCCAGCTGTGACACTCCTATGTTATGTATGGTCGATTGCACATACTATCACCAAGAGGCTTCGGCATGTTTGTCTGACGCGTAGCATTGCCAACCCAGGCTGCCATAACAAACTATGCTGGCTGGCGTATGTGCACTTGGCCATACTCCAGCCAGCATGTTCTGTGACCGACTGTGAGCGTGGCTGACCTGGCCGCCGGTCATGTGGCCCACGCCATCACAGAATATGCTCGCCGGCGTATGTACACTTGACCATACTCCAGCCAACATATTCTGGGACCGTCTGTGACACGTGCGTCCGTATCGTGCTCATTCATGTGGCGGCATGCGGAAGATGGAAACGACAGCTAAACAACCTAATGTTTAGATTATTTAGGATCTATATTATCGTGGCTAAGACGAACGCCAATGTTGCGGGAGGTCTATGTCAGCGACGTCAAGCCACAGTGCTTTGGAGCGGTCACGCATGCCTTCTTCCAGATCCAAAAGCACGCGCTGGATTGCTTGCGAAGCTTGCTCGAAGAGTTGATGATCGCGATCGGTCATCTCGTCGAGCACATGCACCTTGTGGGTGATGCTATTTCGCTTTTCCCACCAGAGTTTGATCATGTTTGACAGCTTCTGGTGGTGCTTGAAAACATATCCTTGGGTTTGGTTGGCAAATCGCGCTTGCTGACGAGCGAAGTCTTGGACGACTACATCTGCTGCTTGAGCCATCGAATCCTTTTCAGTTCCGCGATGGCTTCTAACTTGGCTGCCATCGCGCTCTCTGATCTTGTTCGCTAACATGTGCAAGTTGTCGTCGACAATTGTGGAGTTGCGATACGCTGCGTATCCCTTGAGCTTCTCTTCGTTGATCGCAGCGAACTGTGTCATGTCTTGAAGCTGCTTGTTGACTTGAAGGAACTTCGAAGAAAGCGCCTCGCTGTTTGTTTCCATCGTTGTAATCTTCTGCTTCAGAGCGTCGAGTTCTTTTGCATGTGCCCCTGCAGCCGCAATAGCGGCCTCCTCTTTCTCCCTCAGCTCGCGCTCGAACTTTTCCTTCGCCTTGCGCTTCGCTTCCTGGGCGATGCTTTTGACTTCTGCCTCCTTCATCTTCAGTCGTTCAGCAAACTTTTTCTTCTCATCTTCCATTGCTTTACGTTGTCTTCTAATCGCATCTTCTTCTTCCTGACACTTCTTCTCGACTTCGGTTGCAATGCGCAGCTTTTCTTCCAGTGCTAATCGCTGCTTCTGTTCTTCGATGAGCTGCTGCTCAAGGCGGCCGCGTGCTTCTTGGTGCTTGGTGAGTTGTGCTTCAATTGCTTCCCGTTGCTTTTGACTTGCACACTCATGCTCCTCGATTTCCGCTGCCACTCGTAGCTTCTCTTCGAGCGCCAAACGGTGCWTCTTTTCTTCCGCAACTTGGTTTTCAAGTTGACTGTGTGCTTCTTTGGCAAGTTGCCGTTTGTTCAACGTCGCCTGCTGCATTATCCGCCGTCGTCGTTCCTGGTCTTCAAGCTCTCGTTGCGCTTCTCGCACGAGTCTGATCAAGTCGGCCCGGCAACAGTTGCGGAACTCCTTACGTGAATGAATCTTCTTGTATGAAATGGGCGCCTTGTGCTTCGCATGAGCAAGCACATGGGCCCGAATGATCTCACCTCGCTTGCCTGTCAACGTCACCTGCCGCGCATTGCTCATTTTCGCGTTTGTTCAAAGGCGCCAACTTCAGTAACAGTTTATCTTTGTTTTTCTATTGCACATTGATACACTTTGTGGGATAAATTGTTAGCAGCTCACATTCCCACAAACAGTTCCATAATGAAGTCAGGATAAACAACCGGATCAATGCCTCCGTCGCACTATGTCACATCGTGATGACATGTGCATGGGATTGGTCACTAAACTTTTCATATAATTTAAGCAAGACAAACAACCGAAGTCGTGCCCGTCACTGTACCTGTCGTCGCACGAGAATGCGTTGTGCAATGGCGGGTCATCGTGTTCGACAACAGGCTTTATACTGAAGCCTTGTAAAGCAACCGCCCGAATGCCCGTTCCTGTTCATCGAACAGAGCTTGCTAACACTATGCCCGAGTGCCTTCCCGCGACAGTTGTGTCAGGGGAGAACCTGAACAATTTCCCTCTGTCATCTCTCTTCGAAAGCTCCCCACCGCGACACTTCTCGTTCAGAGCACGGCCACAACTGGATTTACCCCCCACCAGCGATGAGTGCTGAAGATTCCAGCCCACTGTCGCGCCACTTTTGGTCCCCGGTATTTCCGGTCATTGACCAGACGATCGATGTGGTGATGTGCGTGCGCGACAAGATAATGGCCACCGACGATCCCCGACCGTCGGTGGTGATAATGCGAGGCATGCCTGGAAGTGGGAAGACCACTGCCGCTGCCGAAATTGCGTTCCTGGCCCAGCGCACATGTGGAAGGCCAGTCGAGATCGGCAGCGCCGATGAACATCTCTACGTTCAAGGCACGTACCAGCGGTCTAGCGATTACATCGGAGCCGCTCATGAGCGTTGTTTTGCGAGATTTTCGGACTGCTTGGGGCGATCCGTGTTTGTGGTGGTGATCGACAACACCAACATCTGCGAATACGAGTTCATGCCGTATATGGCAGAAGCAAGGGCTCGCGGTTATGCGGTGGTGTTTGCCCGGCTTGAGTGTCAAGATGAATTGACGGCACATCTGCTGGCGAAGCGATGCGAGAATGAAGTACCGCGCGACGTCATGCACCGGCGCTACGAAAGCTTCACCGCCGCGCGGTTGCCACCAGACGCTGCCGTTGTGTCCATTGACAACCAGGTGGAAGGAGGTGATGCCTTTGAAGACGCTCGCAATTTCTTCCGCTACTAACCGCGTCGCGCGTCTAATACCAGTAATGTTTGCCGTTCACTTACCTCCACCTTGATGTTTCCATTCTCGCACTTGCATACCGCGAACAACCTCCTCTCAAACATATATCCTCTGCCACTCTGTCCGCTTCCAGGGCCCGCACCAACTGCACCATTCGACAGTCCTCATCGTCAGCGAAATCCGTGGTCGTTTGTATCGACTTGTGTATGCCTGATGCACGCCGCAACGCGCCACCATTCGCCAGCAGTGTTCCCCAGCTGTGACACTCCTATGTTATGTATGGTCGATTGCACATACTATCACCAAGAGGCTT
>NSDO01000536.1:0-15393 GCA_002286825.1 Lagenidium giganteum | reverse complement strand
GACGAGCTCGCAACCATCCATCAGACGATTGGTCAGTAGCATAGCAGTAGATAGACAAGTATGAGATCACTTACCTGTAATTCACTCTTGATTTTGCTTCGATCGCTACACTTGGTAGCACTTGCGTTCGCTTCCATCCTCCGCTTCCTCACTGCCGCGACTCCGTCTCCGTCAGCAGCTTCCGTCTTCGCGCAGCCGTCTCCGCTGCCTTCGTCCTCCGCTCCGTCCGCTCCGTCCGCTCCGTCCGCCGTCCGCTCGTCCGCCGGTCCGCCCACCCCAGACACGGCTTTTGTCGGGGGAGGAAGGCTCACACGTCAGACGTGAGCAGGGTATTTTGACCCTACTTTTCTGGTTATTTTCGTCCCTACTTTTCTGGGTATTTTGTCCCTGGGTATTTTGTCCCTTTGCCTGATTTGGTACTTATTCTCGGCTGTTGTGGTCACAGTTTACCCGGCAGTATTAAAGCCTCGGTTAAAGGTTAGGGGATACTTTTACCGTCCATAAATCCAAACCGTCGTGGACTGAATTATTCTGTCTCTCTGGTGCGGTGACGGTAGAGTGTTCCTGGAAGATTCCAAGTCGACTGTCCGACGTCCGACTGTCCGACTATCCGACCTATCCGACCCGAGTTAGATGCCTCGCGCCCGTTCGAAGCGTTCACTATACAAACCTCGTGCAACGTTTCCGTTCGTCAACCCGAAGACCTCGAGAAGGCGCGTGAAGACTTAATCGAATTGCTCGACAAGGCGCATCGACTGACGAAAGTCTTGCTCAGTCACACCAAGACACGTGTGGTGAGAGACGAACAAATAGCAGGAGCCGAACGACTGATCCACCTCCAGCTGACGAAGATTATCGACGCAGAAACGTACATTACGTGTGGGATTGACAAAGTATTGTTGATTAAACCTGCGGATAAAACAAATTAAAATCGGTTTTTGATCACATCTGTGTTCGACTGTCTGAGAATTTATTCCGCGTTGTGTGTAACACAAATTGTTGCTCACTCATCCACATCCTGCACATCTGCTCGACTAATYGAATTCCATCGAGATGTCAGAAGTCACCCCGATGGAGATGAYGCGAATGGAGATGATGATGCGCATGTTCGAAGAGCATCGGAATATGATGCAACAACAAATGCAGTTGCAACAACAGATGCAACAACAGATGCTGGACTCACTGCGTTTGCCGATTGCCCAGCCTGTTGTGCAGCCTGCTGAAGACACGCGATCTCGAGAACTCCGTGTCGAAGGCCTGGCAATGCCTAAGTTCGACGGCAAAACAGATGTTGCAGACTTCTTCTTCCGTGCAAAGCTCTTCTTCCGGTCCAAGAACATTCCGTTCGACGACAACGCTCCGCAAGAAAGACCGCTATCGCTGATGTTGCCAAGTCTGACTGGCTCGGCTGCCGCAAGGTTGCGTGAGTACAGTCCAAACCATAGTAGCATTCCGTCCGTTCGACATCTGGAGATGCTGCTCACTCAGGAGTTCACTCCAACGGACTTACAGGAAGCCTTGCGCGATCAGTTGTTTCGTCTACGACAGAATCCGTTGATGCGTTCCAACGTATCATTTTGAAAGTACGAGACATGTCCGACCTAGACAAGGTCACACACTTTCAGAAAGGGTTGATCAATGAGATTCGAGAAGAGGTGAAGCTACGACAGTTCCAGACAACGACCGATGCAATTGCTTTTGCGCAGACGTATGCGCGCACGCATGCTGTCTCATTGCGACATGGCGAACAGTCGAACCACCGTCAGAACAACCACAACGGCAATGGCAGGAAGCAACAGTTCGCCGCGCGGACCAAGTTGCCACCGCCTGCGCCTGCGTCTACGCCTGAGCCACCGCAGCATGATGGTCCGACTCCGATGGAAATCGACAATGCGCGCATGATCTCGAAAGAAGATTGCCGCAAGCATAACCTTTGCTTCTACTGTCGAAAGCCTGGTCATCGTTTGAACGAATGTCGAAAGCGTCAGCAACGTGGGACTTCGTCATCGTCAGGACGCTTCAGTGCAAACAACACGTCATTGCACCCCGTCTCAGGTCCGTCTTCCGTGGATGTTCTTGAGACCATCCGCATGAGTGTTGCGAAGATTCAGGATCCTCCAGCTCCAAGGCACAACAGCGATCTTCTGCGTGTGAACGGCATGCTGAACGACAAGCCCATCACTATTCTCATCGATAGTGGTGCCGACCACTACTGTTTCTACGCAGCGAGACACCTTCTGAGGCTTCGTTTCAGTTCCATCGAATCGTTCAGCTGACACTTCAATTTCGGAGGCCTTGTTCAGAGCAAGTCCTGGACGCACAATGTTGCGTCCAGGACTTGCTCTGAACAAGGTCTCCGAAATTTAGGTGTCAGCTGAACGATTCGATGGAACGGAAACGAAGCCTCAGAATGTGTCTCGCTGCGTAGAAACAGTAGTGTTCAACGGGAAGAATTTTAACGACATTGCGTTTGTTGAATGGCCGCTCTCTCCTAATCACGATGTCATCCTTGGCACTCCGTGGTTACGTCAGTTCAATCCAATGATCGACTGGAAAACCAACACAATTGACTTCGAGTCGTGTTCTTTTATAGAGCAACCTCAACTTGTGTCAGTCGAACCAAGCGCCTTTGCCGACGAACTCCAGCGTGGGAATTATGCTGAAGTGTACCACTTGAGTGTGAAACCCAGCGCAAAGACCAAGTCTGTGCCGCCTGAGTTGCAGCCACCTGTTGCTGAATTTCAAGACGTGTTTCCGGAGGAGCTGCCTGCTGTGTTACCACCGGAAAGAGACATTGCGAATGAGATCCATTTGAAGCCCGGTGCAAAGCCAAGTGCCAGAGCTCCGTTTCGACTTTTAAAGGTTGAGCAAGAAGCACTGGACAAGTTTGTTGTTGAGTTGCTCCGGAAGTCATGGATTGAAGTGTCTGATTCGCCTTGGGTATCCAATATCTTTGGTGTGCCCAAGAAGGATCCAGTCACTGGCAAATTTCCGTCACGGGTTGAATGGCKTCATTCCAACAATCCGAACATGCCGATTCGATGGGTGATCGACTATCGCCACATCAACTCGGTTTCGGACGTCGCAAAGATTCCACTACCGCACATTGAAGAACTGTTCGACCGCATGGCCGGATCAAAGTTTTTCTCGTTGTTGGATCTTGCAAGTGGGTACCATCAGATGCCAATGGCTCCATCAAGTCGCCAGTACACGGCTTTTCGAACTAGCCACGAGATTTATCAATGGAATGTTGCTCCTATGGGTCTCGCTGGTATGCCCGGTACTTGGACGCGCTTGATGCGCAAACTGTTCATGACGTTTACGTTCGTGGTCGTCTACCTTGATGACATCTGTGTGTACTCTCGGAACATCGAGGAGCACGCCGAACATCTCCGCGCTGTGTTTGAAGTGCTTCGCGAAAACAAGTTGTACGCGCGACTTGACAAGTGTGACTTTGGTCAGAGCTCGGTTGACGTCCTCGGTCATACGATTTCTGATCAAGGGCTCCATGTCGATTCTCGCAAAACACGTGCGATTGCAGAATGGCCTGGAACCGAAGAATGCTAAAGACTTGGTGAGATTCTTGGGGCTCGCYGGATACTATCGCCGTTTCATTAATCCGTTTGCCGACTTCGCTCTGCCGCTCAGTCAGCTTATCAAGAAAGATGCGGACTGGGTTTGGGAAAATGATCAACAAAGTGCTTTCAATTCACTCAAGTTAGCCCTGCAGCAAGCGCCAGTCTTGCGCCTTCCGGACTTTGAGAAACCGTTCATCGTCACGACAGATGCTAGTGATGCCTGTATTGGTGGTGTCTTGTCSCAGATGCACGACGGCGAAGRTATGCYTGTGGCTTTCTTCAGCAAGAAGCTCAGTAAGAGTGAGCTTAATTGGCCAGTTCATGAAAAGGAGTTGTACGCCATCAAGACCGCGTTCTCTCGTTGGCGTCACTATTTTCATTGAAGTGAGTTCGACGTGTACACGGACAACTCTGCGGGCAAGTGGTTTTTACAGCATCATCGCGTCTCGCCTCGGCTTGCTCGTTGGCTCGATTTCTTCTCGACTTTCCGCTTCGCGCTGCATTATCGTCCTGGCCAGCTTAATGTTGTCGCTGATGCGCGCTCTCGCCCGCCGGCTCCGACTTCGTCGGGGGAGGAGGGTGCGACGCTTAGAGTCTCGATGGCAAAACCGGTTGTTTGCGACAACTGCAAGGACATTGAGCAATGCCGCATGGTACAACAAGCAACAGAGTTTCGTGAGCAATTGCACGAGAAGTTCGCCGAGATACCGATCCGCGATCAGTCAGTTCTGTTGTCCAGTCAACTCCAAGTTCGACGAAAACTCCCCTTGGTTCATCGCAACTGCAGATGCGAATCGGCGAAACGAACCTTGTTGAAGTGACGAAAATCAGTGCGATATAGTTGAATAACGAGACAAAGCAAGCTTTTCAAGCTGCATACGCTGTGGATCCAGTATTCTCTGCCATCTGGTCTGGCAAACGTCGATCTGAAGAACTCAAGGTGATAGATGGACTTGTGTACATCGATTCAGCAAAAAACGTTCGACGTTTGTGTGTTCCGAACACGCCGAAGCTTCGGCTTGACGTGATTCATAATGTGCATGACTCTGGGATCATGGCACATCCAGGCGTCATACGCACGCAACTTGCCGCGCAACAATGGTATTATTGGTCGACCATGGACGAAGATATTCGAGCCTATGTTCAAAGCTGTGAAGCTTGCATGAGGTACAAGTCATCTACTGGTCCAYGCCAAGGCARGATGATCCCCATWCCGGTTYCAAGTGAGTGCTGGGAAGTTGTSTCTACAGACTTCATCACTCAYTTACCTGTTTCCGATGGGTACGATGCGATCATGGTGGTAGTCGACAAACGCTCGAAGCGACCGGTGTACATTCCAACGCACACCAACGCAACTGCCGAGGATATCGCCAAGTTGTTCTTTGCGCATGTCATTCGTCATTATGACATTCCTTCTACGATTATCTCCGACCGGGATCCCAAATTCACGTCAACGTTTTGGACTGCTCTGTTAGCGCTCATGAAGATTCGCTCCGCGATGACAACGGCACATCGTGCGCAAGAGATGGCCAAACTGAAAGACAGAACCGAACCTTGGAAGACTCGCTGCGCTGCTCGATCTCGTATCACGGCAAAGACGGGAATGAACACTTGCCGATGATTGAGTATGCACATGCAACGCTCGTCTCGACGTCTTCCAAGATGTCGCCGTTCTTCATTGACACAGGCAGACAGCCTCGTAATCCAGCCACCCCATCGAACGAAGATGGAAGTGCCGCAACGANACCATCGCCTGGGAATCACCAAGTAAATTCTAATGTGCTAATGTGCACCAGATGTGCTAATGTGCACGACATTGGCTCTATGTTGCTTGTAAGTTGCTGGAAGAGACAAACTTAATGTCGCCGTAATGACTGCCGTGTCGACAGCAATCTCCGTTGCATTCGCCTCGCGTGCAGCTGCTGCTCAGTGTGATTGTCGATGACAATTGAATGGCATTGGAGCATTGGTGCGTCCTGGTCTGTTCACAGAGCAGTCTCACTCTTGAACCGCTGACTCATACCTGATGGCCACTGACCATTGACCAGCGGCCATAAGGAATGCAAAGACGAGACAAAAGAATCGACTCCGCGAAATCTCGCATTGGGAGGACGCGGTCTGCAGGAAACAACCGCATTTAGTAATACTGCGTTCGCACAATTTTTCTGAATTCTGACGAGCAAAAACGAACACATGATGACGATTCAAACCTCTGTGATGGATGTTGTGGACGAAGTCGGCGTCCAAACGTCGTGGTACTTATCTTCGTGGATCGTTCATGTCGCGCTGGCCCTCCAGGCCACTGTCCCCTCGCCAAACATTGTTTCCATCAGTAGGGAGGTTTCGGGCAGCGATTTCCGCACCCGCACCCGTAATTTGCACATAAAACGACCAAAACCTTTCAAAATTGATGAGATGTGCGGATTGCTCCCACAGAATATTGCCGGATTGTGCGGAACCGTTCCACAGACGGCATGAGTGCGCGGTGCGAGCGGAAGAATTGGACCTACGACAAGGATGTGTCTTTGCTGAGGCAAACAAATGCAGATCTGCCGTTCACGGCCAAGCATGGCGCAGTGATGGACGCATGGGATGCAGTCGCCAATGTGCTTGTCGCCGCCGGCTTTTCACGCAGTAACCTCGACGGCAAGAAGGCCCAAAATCGATTTATTACGCTTCTTGACCGCCACAAGAAGGACGAAAAAGCCTCCGACGAAGGCTCCGGGATAGCTGAGCCGTATTCCGAGCATCGGCAGCTCCTGGACACTCTCGCCAGCTTGGTGGAGGATCACCGCGCCACGGCAGCGGCGCAAAGCGATCACGAAAAGATAAGAAGGGAAGCGGATGAGAAGGCTGGCGAGCTAGCTCGCAATGCAGCCATGCGCTCAATGGGAAAACGCAAGACCTCCGATGACTTGACGTCGCCGAAGAAGCGAGGGCGCATGGAGTCGATTCTGGTAGCTCTTGCAGAGGAAACGAAGCGGGAGGCCGAAAGCAAAGCCCAAGAGATAGAGCTGCGCAAGTTAGAATTGGAAGAGCGACGACTCGAGCGCGAAGAAGCCCGCCGAGAGAGGGAGGCAGACAGAGATGAACGCTTGCGTGTCGCCGAGATCGAGCGTGAGAAAACTCTGGCTTTGCTTGAGGCTTTACTTCATCAACAGAAAAAGTAATAACATATATTTGGTTATGCATCAGCAAAGATACTCGCTCAGGAGCGGTGGAGCTAGGTTGAAGTACATGGAAATCTGGTTGCCGCGATAGTAGCAGCAGTGGCAGTTAGTCAGCAACATCGCCACTTGAACCACTTTTCCAACTGGTGACAGCATAACCTTGTGCTTTTTCTTGAAATCAATGAATGCCCAAAGTGTCTTCATTCGTCCAAATGTCCACTCAACGGACTCGCGTACAGAGCTCATTGCTGAATTAARCCGCTCTTGCTCTGGCGACAAACTGCTGCCTTTATATGGGGCAATTAGGTGCTGCGAGAGGCCGTRTGCAGGATCACCATAGMCAAATCTCCCAGAAAACAATTCTTGGTGCTCGGCCATTMAATCACGAAGTCCACTCATTCGTAGCATGGTAGMATCATGCGCTTTGCCTTGTACCGGCCCCCAGCAATGAATGGCGAGACCATCTGGGACTGTCAAGGCTTGAAAGTTCAGACAGTGAACGCGCTTGTGTCCACTGTAAAGCTGCTTTTGCAGGTTATTGCACCTGCATATCCGGCACGTTGCGACCTTGATCCCGTCAATAAACTGAAAACTCCAGGAACAGCACCACCAGCAGATGTGACAGCATCACAGTACGACTGCATTCGTTTACGAACAACATGCCAGCGCTCATAGATGGCGCCAATTGTCCAGAGAAATAGGCGACACAGCGAGGGCGCGGAGCGTCCAAACATGCGTATTTGGCTCGCATACCTTGTTGGGTATGCGAGCCGATTTAATGTCAGGGCAAGAACTTCCACACACGTCGCACGGTCACCGTGCTCTGTGATCACAGTCTCTGGCAGGCGCAAAAGGCGGCAGAGCTCAACGATGCCGCACGCATCGAAGCGAAACGCGGACATGCAGTCAGCCTCGTTCATCGCACTGAGGTCCAACCTGGTAGCTGGGATCAGTGGCCGCTCAACATGTAATGCCGCACAATAGGCGTGCAGAAGGCGTGGTCGCTTGATGCGCCGCAGCAAGAGGAGCATTGCGATGCGCACTTCCATTTCAGCAAATGTGCGGGCGCAGCTTGAAAACTAAAATTATTGATTCTCTACCCATACCCATGGTTACGGGGTACGGGTACGGATTGATGAGCGAAACCTCCCTGGTACTACAGTAGGTTGTCCTTACATTCCGTCTGCCACAGACGTGTTTGGCAACGAAGATCTTCGTTTTGGATCGATCAAACGAAAGTGAGCAAATGCTGTGTGCGCGGACCTGGCTGTGCGTGGCCATATCTTGTCGTGGATGTGCCGCACATCACAGCGCGTGGATCCCGAGTGGGATGCTTGGTGCTGCAGCATTACAGTAGGACATGCTATCTTGACCGTGGGTGAGCGTCTTCCTTGCGCCACCACCATTCAGGACCGCGGCGACTTCCGGACCAGACCAGGATACGAACAAGGATGGATCTCACTTCGGATACCTCCGGCCACCACGCACCAGCTCGACCAAAACTCTTTGGCCGAGAAGCGCGCGGACAAACAACCCCCCCAAAAGACCAGGATCTTGTCAGCTCAGGTGCCAGAACGCTTCACACGGTGCTGGCTTTGGGTGCAGCGCTCGTGAGCGCTGCGTTCGCGGCCGACAATGGCAACGTCGCTGCGTGCTACTCGCCGATGCACAACCAGGAATATCCGCTGCATGGTGGTGAACCGAACAAGGCGGCGCTGCAATACGCCATCGACCGAGACTTCCAGATCATGAGCAAGAACTTCACGCACGTGCGCACGTTCTACTCGCAGTACTACGGCACGTCGCCTGCCAAGGCCGCCGCTGCTGCCGGTGTCAAGCTCTACCTCGGTGTCTACATGACGTGGGACAGCTGGCAGTCGATCGAAGTGGACGCTGCCGTTCAGGCCGTCAAGGACTACCCTGACACCGTGGAAGCGATCTTGGTCGGTAACGAGAACGTGCACCAGGTTGGTTCGAAGCTGATTCTGGAGATTGTCGGACAGATCAAGGAAGGACTGGGCGACCTCGCTGACAAGGTCAAGATCGGCGCGGTGCAGCATATCTCTGAGTACTTGAACGGCGAGTTCGATGAGCAGACGGCGGAGCTGGAGCGGGAACTGGATATCCTCGGTGTCAACATCTATTCGTTCTTCTCCGCGTACGATCCTGCCAACCCAGCGTCCGAAGTGTCCAAGATGCGTCTCACGGAGACGGGCTCCCCAACGGATGAAGCTCCTTCGCTCACGGGCGTTCGACCGAGTCTGAGCGAATCCAAGTCGTACTACAATGCCGTCAAGGAATGGTCACCATCCGCGGCTGAATCGTTCCAGAAGTTGTGGTTCGTAGCGTTCGACCGCCGCCCAGATGACAACACGATGCACAGCACTAACGAGCATTACTTCGGCTTCTACACGCACGACCAGAAGCCAAAGGTGGCGGATGGTTACCCAGTCAAGATTGCGGAGTCTGCTCCAGAGACGCCAGCACCAACGCCAGCACCAACTCCAGCTCCAACCTCAGCGCCAGCTCCAACTGCTGAGCCAACTCCAACCCCAACTGCTACGCCAGCTTATGCTCCAACCTCGGTGCCAACTCCAACTGCTCAGCCGACTTCTGCTCCAAGCGGTGCGCCAACTACTGCCCCAACTCCAGTGACCACGCCTGTCGCAACCACTGCTCCATCGACTTCCCCAGTCGTCACTCCAGCACCATCAGGCAACTCGACCACGAGCCTATCGAAGTCACCATGTGCCTTGAAGCCGTCGAAGACACCAGCAGCCGAGACTTCAAACGGAAGGAACTCGACAACGTCTGGCAACGGGGCTCAGCAGCAGCAGCAGCAACAACAACAACAGTCGCGTGGTGGTGTCTACATCGCCAATAGCCAGGACACTCCTGTTCCATCGAAGGCTGGTACCAACAGCGGAAAGGCCAGCGCTCCATCATCGACGCGATCCGGAAACGGTGCGGTCAAGGCCGACGGTGCCGACGTCGCCACTGCAGCTTCCCTAGCTGCCTCGACCAGCGCGAAGCCTTCCGCTGTATCTTCAGCTACCCCAGCAACGTCGGCTCGTGCCAAGCGTACCGCTGGAGATCCAGCGCCCAGCTTCGTCGACTGGAGCTAACCCTGCTGTTGGATCTCCAGTATCTACAGGATATGGTGTGCCTTCGCAGCCTGCTGGTGATTCCGCTGCGCTGCCGGTGAGCAGCCAAACTGGAAAGCAATCTTGCCAGTAGACGATGTCTGTTTTACAGCTCCGCGCTGCTGCATCTGTATGACGGAAAGGTGTGCCGTTCAAATTCTTCCTGAATGTTAACACTGGAGGTCTCTAGAGGATACTAATGCTGCAGCAGCGACCAGCAGATGTCGCTGGATCTCGTAGTACTTATCGCCTAGCAGCAATGGCATCAAACATCCGAAGAGCATGATGGCGAATTCCACAGCGATTTGTGCTGTGAGCCAGGAATGCCAGTGCCTAGCATGTCATCTCGGACTTCCCCATCTCTCGATCTCTCGATCTGTCGTCATGCTTCGCAAGGCTTTCCTGTTCGGCGTGGCGCTTGTCAGCTCCGTGCTGGCCGCGGACATTGGCAACGTCGCTACTTGCTACTCGCCCTTCCACCTCCCAGAGTATCTGCTGAAGAATAACTTCGAACCCGACCACGCGAAGCTGCAAGCAGCCATGGACAAGGACTTTAAGACCATGAGCCAGCACTTCACGCACGTGCGCACGTTTTACTCGCAGTACTACGGCACGAACCCGACCAAGTCGGCCGCTGCTGCCGGTGTCAAGCTCTATCTCGGAGTCTTCCTCACCTCGTCATTCTGGCAAGAACACGAAATGAATGCAAGTATCAAGGCCGTCCAGGATTATCCGGACACTGTCGAAGCGATCTTGGTGGGCAACGAGAACTTGCCAACGGGAGAGTTTAGCGTGGCGCGAATGCTGGAACTGGTGCGCAGGATTAAGCAACGGCTTGGTCATCTCGCCAACAAAGTCAAGATTGGCACCGTGCAGCGCGTCAGCGAGTATGTAAACAGCGCGTATGATGGCCAGATGGCTGAGTTGAACGCGGAACTCGACATCCTCGGTGTCAACATCTATCTGTTCTTTTCGACTTTCAATCCCAAGCAGCCGACGGCCGAGCTGGAACGTCAGTGGAATGCCGTGAAGGTAAAGTATCCGCTGTCCAAATTGCGTCTTACGGAGACGGGTTTCCCGACGAATGGCCAGCGATCGCCTACGGGTGTGAAGCCGAATCTGAATGACTCGATCACGTACTACAACGCCCTCAAGAAGTGGTCACCGGACGGAGCAGAGTCCTTCCCGAAGTTTTGGTTCATGGCGTTTGACCGTCACCCGAACGATAACACGATGGTCGGCACGTACGAGCATCATTTTGGCTTTTACACCTACCTTCAGAAGCCGTAAGTCCCAGAAGGTGGTTATCCAGTGACGATTGCAGGACGGGAGCCAACACCAACTCCATCGCCCGCTCTAACGCCAGCTCCAACGCCAGTTGCAAGCAATAGTACCGTCTCGACCCCCGCTCCTTCCGGGGCAGGCACCAACACTAGTGCTCCAACGCTCGTCCCCTCTCCATCTTTGATGGACACAACTGTTCCAACTCCTGTTCCGGTAGATACAAACACTACTGCTCCAACTACTGCTCCATCTCCTGTCACTTCACTGGCGTCAGTGAGCACAACTGCTCCAATCGCAGCAGTTGTCAGCACCACTGCTCCAATCGCAGCTGTTGTCAACACCACTGCCTTGGTTCTGGTCCTTGCCCCTGTTGATGTGAACACTTCTGCTCCGACGACTGATCCGACAACAGCGTTGGTAAACACAACTTCTCCAGCTCCAACAAGCTCAACTGCACCATCAAACTCGCTATCAAGCACCAACGACAATCAACAGCAGCAGTCAAGCAAGCGTCATAACAACTCGCTTATTTCAGGGGATGGCAATAGCAGTCATTCTATTGAAAACCCCACTTCACTGTTAGAGTCGAGTGCTCCTTCAAGTTTGCTATCCAGCCACAAAGGAAACGAGGGCAGCAAAGGCAACCAGCAGCAACCAAACAAGAGTAAAGACGACCAGACAGCCTCTGCGACCGACAACAAAAGCGCTGCATCAACTTCAGCGGCATCGACTAAAAAACGACAGCAGCAGCAATCCACGAAACGCCACAATAAACAAGAGCAGCAGCAGCAAGCGCGAGTGCACGGCATTGACTTCACTACTCTTGCTCCATCCAAGACCACCTCTGATGACAACAGCAACAACCACAGCCAAGGCGTGCCGTCGAAGAAGGACACTGACAAACCGCCGAGCCGTAACCAGGAGCCTGGCAAACAAGACCAGAATACCACCTCTGGTAACAACAACAACAACAACAATCATAGCAACAACCAGGGCGAGCCATCGAAGGACAGTGACAAGCCGTCCAGCGGCAGAAGCAGCAGCAACAATCACAACACCACCCAAGGCGTGCCGTCGAAGAAGGACAGTGACAAGCCGTTGAACAGTAACCAGAAGTCTGGCAAGCACGACGACACTCCTGCCAACAGCAACAACCTGGTGCCTGGCGTGAATGGTACGCAGCTCTCTATTCCCGCTACTACGACCACCAAGCTGGACGCGGTTGCAAACAAGCCATCGGCAGGCATCTCTTCAGGCGCTCCACCTTCCGTCGCTACGCCAGAGGCATCGAAGACTCGTGCTCACGTCGACCCTTCTGATGCTAAAAGCGTGAAGGTCAGCACACCAACATTGACTCCATCTGGCGATGGCAAAGTCAATTCCATCGGCAACAACACGGACACTGTAGCCTCCACAGCTTCATTGAGTGACGCGAAGCCCGCTGCGGGAGCTGGTCCTTCCTCGCACAAAAATGATGGGTCGGGTCGGACACCTCCAAACAGTCGAACCGGAAAGACGGCGTGCAAGGGACTGTATGTTCGTCACTAGATGGTTGGACGCATTGCGACAACGGACCTTGCACGTAACGCTTCTTTTTGCTGTGTTCTAGCGTCGGATTCCAAAACTATTCACACTGCCCAGTTACTGAATTCACAGTTACGCTCGAGGTGGATTGATCTTGTTCGTTATGCTATCATTTCTGCATGGATATACGACGTAGTGTCGTTTACGATGCGCGTGGTCACTGTTGCGTACCAGAGGATATGGCAGGAACACAGATGCAGATCAGGATACCTTGTTCTCTTTGCTCAGCACTTTGCAGTGAGGATCCGTGTCAGTCCTGTCGGGGACAGCGGACAACCAAGCAGAGCTGGGAAGGGCACAATGGGATGAGTCGAAGAACTCGTAGATAGCAGAGTGTATTAACCCCTTTGCCCCCACGGCTTATTCTGCATTATACAGAATAAGCAAATCTCTTGATTAAAGTATGGGCTCAGACCTCTCAGACATATTTTGCATGGAAGGTTTCTTTTTGTTGGCCATTCTATGCAGTGTGCAACTTGCAGTGGGAAGATTCAGAACGATCCCATTGGCCAGGGAAGCTGTGACAGCCGAGATGCGTTCAGTTGCCAGTCGATGCTATTGGCTGATCGCAGGGTGACACCATTGAACGTCCGTGAGCCATCCCCCTGTGATTCCTCTGGCAATGCATACCCGGTTGCCAAGAGTGATGAACAACAAGAATCGAAGCTTCATTCAATCAAAAACGCTACAATGCAGTGCGCTCATTCATCACTGCCGTCGTCGTCGTCGCTTTGGACGTCTTTGAGTTTGCGCTTCCTGAATCGGATCTTCTTCTGGAACTGCTTTGGAATTGCATCTCCATTCTTCCATGTCTGATGCCAGATCTGGTTGCAGGTTAGTTCTCTTCCACGCGCCTTGTTGCAGAGCGATACACGGCCACCCTTCTTCTGTGAACATGTTGCGCAAAAGAAGCTGGTCTCGAATGTCGTAGTATTCTTCTCAGCGAATGCAGCGCACACTTGGCATCGATACTGACGCCGTTTGTTGCGATACATCTCATGCGTGTTCTCCAACTCGTGCGATGATCGCTTGCATGGGCCGGTTACGAGATCCTCGGCAATCAAGCGGTTGGCCGCTCAAAACCTTCGACACGTTGCGCACGACAGCCGTTGGTCCGGCATGTGCCTGAGGCTGGTCTGGTTTGCCGCAGTATACTTCGGCTCTGTAGTATACAGCAAAAGGATAGCGATGGCAAGTCGTACACTGTCAGATACAGATTCCAACACGGCGCTTTCAACAGGACACAAGCAGCCGAACAAACCTTGCGCAGTAAGCTGTTTGTGCACAGCACGTCATATAGCACTTTGTGTCCCATTTATTCGGCTTGTCCTTCATGTACACTTTCATGGGGTTGTACCGGCTTCTGTTGGGAATCATTCCCTCGTCGAAAGTGATGCAACCGTCAAGTCGGAAGCCACGTTTGAACGTCTTCTCGATCACTTGTAGGACTGGCCGGATTTTCCACGCTTTGTCGTGCCTGACAGAGACGTCATCATTGTCGTTGAAATGCAGGTATCTTGCGATGTGCTCAAATCTGTTCCTTGACATATAACTGTTGAATGTCCCCAGGGGAACAGCTCCTTGCGATGATGTTGCCCAATGACTCGCCATTGACTCGAACAGCGGCGCCAATGTGCGCGCGATCAACAGCGCGATAAAGTGCGTGATCTCGTTTGGCTTGACTGGCACCTCTTTGAGAAATTCCTCGCGCAACAGCGCTACCGACTTGACGAGGACATTCTTTTGGCGCGCAATCATGGCAGCGTGGCGACGTGCAGCCACCCAGTCCGCTTGCGCGTCGTGGTAACGGTTTGTTTCATTGGCAATGCGGATTCATAACGCCTTCGGGAGGAAGTAGAACAACATACCCATACCCAGTGGGTACATTGCAAACGCACGCGCAGACTTGGTTGGTCCGGGTTCGCGAGTAAAAACGTCGGGCGCCTGGTCCAGGGCGAGTGTTCCTGTCAATTATGCCGTCAACAACCAAGATATCACGAGTCGCGCCGCAAGTAAGTCATACCTGCTTGCTGTTCATCGTACAATTTCCAACCTGAGCGCGACATTTCACGTAGCTCGGCTTCTGGTACATCGAAAGTCACCCCATCCCCGTCATCCTCTTCATCAACATCGCCAACGTCGCAGGCTTCGTCCCAAAGCGCTTCGTCGTCATCTTCATCGGAGCCAATTGCCTTCATCGTCACTGCCACAGTGGTTCACGTCAACCGCATCCTGGAAGAAGATATCCTCAGCAGCCATCACATCCAAGAAGCCGTCAGCGTTGTGGTGAAGTGCTACCAGAAATCACAGAAGTGGGTGGGTTCCACAAACAACTTTACTAAAAGTGGTAGGTGTAGGATATATTTCTGGTATACCCCCATAGGTGATAGGGGCTGACACGTCAGTGATATCAGTTCTTAGAGGTTTTAGGGAGTCAGGATAAACGAACAACAGAGCCAAACTTTTCCGCAACCACACAAGTCCCTCRTCCTCCCAAGYGTCCTGAGCCCACCGTAGGAGGCCAGGCAAAGCACGGGAGCGCGACAGGAAGCGCGAAGACTCTCGACAACCCCCGTGCCTAAACTGAGGGCACGTAAAAAGCAACGAAGAACCAGAGGAACCAACAAGAAGAAG
>NSDO01000535.1:23916-37748 GCA_002286825.1 Lagenidium giganteum | reverse complement strand
CAAGCTGTCAAGCGGTCAAAGTTCGACTTCTTCTCCAAGCTGGAGCATCTCCGTCACGTCGTCGAATGGCAAAGAATATTCAGAGCAAGTCGACAAGGTGCTTGTGTGTAATGGTCACTTCGCAGTGCCTTTTTACTCGAGCATTCCAGGCGCGGAGCATTTCAAAGGCGAGATTCTGCACTCGCATGACTACCGAACACATGATGCTTTCCTCGATAAGGTATGAAAACTGCTCTTCCTTGGATGCACCCGATGTGCTCATGTATTGCACTGGCTACCTGTACAGCGTCAAGGACTTCGCACCGTCATCAATGTTGTATCCAGAGTTACAAGTACCCGACCAACCAGCTTGGGCTGCGGAGCTCGAAGCTGCCACGCGTGACGGGCATGCAATCGCGCCATTATACAAGGATCTGTTTGCGATTGAAGAACCTGACGTGGCGTTTATCGGTGTACTCTTTAAGAACCTGCCATTCGTCTGCTTCGAGCTGCAAGCCAAGTGGGCATCCATGGTTTTCAGTGGGCAAACGGTTCTCCCATCCAAGCAGCAGATGTACGACGAGTTCTTTGAGCAGATCCAGTCGACGACTCGCCCATTGCGGAAGTTGCATCAGCTGGGCGAGCGCCAGGAATCCTACTTCATGTACGTAGTGCAATTTCCAGTTGGTGTTATCAGTTGACAACTGAACCCGAACTGTGTGATCAGGGAACTGGCCAAGTTGTCCGGCACCACGTACACGCCACATCGACAGGTGATGTTTGAAGATGCTGGTAGTCTTCGTGCTACCCATCCCTTGTACTATCGAGAAGCGGAGTATACGTTTGATGGAGACCGTGGCCACTGGAAGCGTCGACTTCAGATCCCTCTTGAGAATGGGGAATCTCAGGACCTCGTTCGTGTGTTTGATTAGATCTAGTGCGATAGAGGGCATTATTTCTGAATACAGAGCTGGCTGTTCGGTGGTGACATGACATTGCGTTGGTGATTGACATGCATGTTGAAGCCGAGTCTTTTGACCTCGTCAGATCTGAGTGTATCTGATTCACTGTCACTCGGTCTCTGAGACGAATGGTGATGAGAGCCCATGCGCCATGGCAGACGTGGGCTACGGCGGCAGTCGCAGGGGAAACGCGCGCATTGCGCCGCTCGATACGACTGTTCTATGGCTTGGGCGATGATGATGAAGCGTCTGAAGACATGGCTGCGCTGCTCTGGCTCAAATGGTGTGACGCCACTGTCGACGAGATGACCGACGCGACTGTGGTCTTGATCGCGATGCTCGCCATCGAGGATTGCACAGACACCCTTACCCGTCTTCTTCTTTCTAGTGCAGTCGCAGACGCTGTCGGAGATATCGAACGACTTTATGGCGCCATCGCACGCTCTTCCATCTGGGAGAAGGTCGATCCATCGACTCAAATGGTCGTTTTTCGAGGGCTGTTGAAGGCTTCGGAGTGTATCTTGGCGTCTTTGACGAAAGAGTGTCCTCAATCGGAAGAATCGAGTCCTCGTAGCCATGAATCCGATTGTGTACCAACGCCGAGTACTATGGATTGGCAAGCATACCTTCAGTCACCCGCGACAATCTCTTCATCCACACTCAACCACTCACGAACCGGACGCTTTGTCGTTGAAATGGCGACAGAGGTGGCTCGTCAACAAGAATGGTGTGCGAAGATGACTAAGGAATGTACGGGTGATCAAGAGCTAGCGCGCAGATTGGACCAAGTTGTCGCAGAGCTTGAGAACCACTTGAACGACGGCAGTGATCTCAGCTCTAAACGGCTCCCTTCCCCAAGGACGAGCGAGAAGATGTGTCTCCAAGAGTGCGCAGATGAAGAAAGCATCATCCGTCATCTCTTCACTTCAAATCGGTGCAGCGACGACGGCCTGAGTTTGTCTACTCAAGAAGAAGCTGATGTGGAGGAAGGGTCAGTGTCGTCGACCCTTGTTGAGCAGTTTTATCGTAGCGCTGGTGATTGCATTGCCGTTCGGGCTGACGTGGTGGAGCGTCTTGAGCGTGAACTCGACTCAAACGTCAACTTGGATTCGTTATCGACGCATGTAACGGCATTACTTGGGATCCAACGGCGGTCGGGCTTTTCATTCTCGAGTGTGGTCAGCAGAGACTCGGTTGCGGAATGGACTCGCCGTGTTCAGAAGATATTCAATTCCCTCACAGGCCAGAGGAGTGATGACGAGTCTCAACTCCTTGAGCTAGTACGCCTGATTCCATTTCAGCCGTCCGCTGTCGTGGAACGTCTCATCGCTAGCGGTGCAACAAGCAGCCTTCACCACCAGTTTTTGCTTCAGATACTTCGGTCGTGCCCTTTATTGGTGGAGTGGTGCAGTGACGATATGAATCTCAAAATGCCGGAACTTCGACTTGGCTTGCGTCGCGTAGTTCTCGAATGGGCGACAGGCGAATCATCAGTTGAATCTGACGCCGTTGTGCTGGCATTCCTGGTTAATCTCTCGAAGAGCCAAGTCCCTGGTATGCTTCCTCGGCAGTTGGTCATGGATGTGATCATGCACAACATAAAGTCAGTGGACTGTGACGATCACAGCACGCAGTCCAGGCTGTGGGCCATGGTACTCGAGATTTTGAACGTTTTGTCAGTAGAAGGAATGCGGCTTCCGAATTCATGCACCTCAAGCATTACCAACTCTGCTATTAAGCAGTACATTTCAGTGAAACCAAGCAAACTTGGAACAAGTGAGACGATGGTTCGGGATGCTTTGTTGGAAGTGGTGAATTTGCTAAGACCCACGGGATCGCAGCGCTTCGAGGTTTCAGCCACGTCGTGGAATCAAATCGACATTTCTTTGCTCATGTTGCTTCATGTGCTGCAAGTTGAAGGCGAGTTTGTCTCGAGGCAAGAATTGGCTGCGTTGGAAAACTTACGCTCAGTGACTCTCATGACGTCGACATCCCCACARGCTTTCAACAATCAGCTGTCTGATGTGATTCGATGTTTGGTATGGAGAATCACTTGGCGACGGAAAGAAGCTCACCAGGAAATGACCTCTCAGACTACGGAAGACTGGTCTTTACTCGAGTGGATCGCGCGTCATGACTTCTCTGCGAGAAACGGTGAGATATTGGCATCAGGCAAGAGTATCATCGAAAACGAAGTCGCTCGCATTATCCTTGAGGCGGGAGACCGGGGTTATGATCGAGTCATTCGCACAGTGCGTGATTTCTTGTTGTCACCAGTGGTAAGCCGAGGAGATGAAGCTAAGCTGACGATCGTCGATTCATCCCGTTCAGGCGAACTGACTCGAACGTTCTTGACGGCAGACTCGCTGCAGCTTTCTCGATTCCTTATCCGTTGCTGGAGTGTGGCTGTTGGTACCGACGAAGACGAGTCTCTGTCTGGTCGCCACTTGACTTTTCTGGGTCGTGTGCTGTCTCAGCTAAGTGAGGCGATCGAGTGCTCACACAGCGAAGGACTTCATTTGGTGTTTCTGCTGCAGCACTTGGCTATTATTGCGGGTGTTCTGAAGTCAAGAACCTCTGAGAACTCGTCCTACGCAACACTTTTCGGTCGTCTCGAAGTCATGTCACTACGTATTCTCTACTTGCTACAGCAGTTACCAGGAGATACCAAGGATGTGGCTTTTTGTCGGATGTTCACAGCTCAAGTTCTCGCTCAGAGCGATCTAGACGGGTTGAAACAAATCACTCAATTTTTGAGTCGGGCCGCCTCAGAACTAACATGAAGCTCACCACTAAAGACAAAATCTACCGACTTCTTCAACAACTCGTACGCATTCAAGCGCACAACTCGTCGATGATATCGTTCGAGAGAATATGGTGCGGATCCACTTCGTCACGCGCCTTCTTGAACTTTTCGATAGGGTAACGACGACGCAAGCGTTGACGCATCTTTTCGCGCTCCTCAGCGTCGGATGGCCATTCAATCTTCGCCCAGTGTTCGGTTGCACCAAATGGCTCCATGACATCGCGGTAGAGAGCGTGGTAGTCGAAAAAGCGATCCCAGATAGCACTTCGAGTAGCTGAATCCGACGTCGGGAGGTACATGATGATGCCGACCCACGAGAAAAGTTGCCATGGATTGGAGGATGCTGCAGGGCTCATCAGTGACGCGCTAGGCGAGGTCCAGCGCTGCTCAATTGGGGACGGTGCAGGAATGCCCGACTCATCCAGACGCTTGAGCAACGTCTCGACAAAATCCAAGTCAAGAGTGCCTGCCGTTGGGAAGGCAACTTCCTGCACGAGCTGCTGGCCGCCGCAGTCGAAGCCAATGATGTCATCGGACAGACCAACGCGGTAACCTTCACTGCGCTTCCAAAACTCCTTCTCCACTTGATTCACACGAACGACAAGGTCCTTGTTGAGTGGGTCGAATGCCAGGAGTTTGTCCCGCAACTTGGTAAAGTTCCAGCTGTGGTAGTCAGGATCAGGTTGACCTTGTGCCAACTCAAGATACAATCGACGCGGCTGCTCCAATTGCTCATCGTTCGTGTACGATGGTGGTGGGTACTTCTCAACACCAAGCCGCGCTTCTTCTTCCGTCTGTCTCTTATACACATCTAGATGTGTATAAGAGACAGAGATGCAGCTTCAGCTTCGTGACGACGCCAAGCGAGCCAAGACCACATTTTGCCAGAGCGAACAAGTCAGGGTTCTGAGTCTTGCTGAGGACCATGCAGCCCTTGGCAGGCGTCACGATCTCCATCTCCACCACTTGGTCGTCAATAGGTGGGATTGCCGCACCTGTTCCATGACAGCCAGCCTGCGTGATACCACCGACCTGCTGGTCACGAATGGACGCCACGTTCTGCATCGTCATGCCGAACTCTCGGAGCTTGTCCAGCAATTCACCGACAATGATCCCAGCCTCGACGGTCACCTGGAGGTTCTCGTAGTCCACGTCCAAGATCTTGTCAAAGAGAGCCATCGACATGAGTGCCTGGTGGCCGCCACCCTTGTTAGTGCCTGAGAAGCCAAGGCCATTCGGCGAGACACCGGCGCCCATACAACGCAGCTTCTGCTGTTTCTTGTGGTAGGTCTGGAGAAGGAGCTCCACGTCTCCAACCGTCTCCGGCACGTGGAACTCACGTGGGCGACACTCGTGCGACGCTGACCAGTTCACAAACGCGTGCTCGTCATCTTCCTCGTCGGCTTCTGCCCGCGCCGCATCCGTCCACGCCGTGGTCATAGCGACGGCGGCGACGCCTCCGGCGACGAGCGCAGTTGCCAGCGGCTTCCATGCTTTCTGGTTGACTTTGGCAGTGGTAACTGGTGTGGCGGTCGTCCACAGATGCTGGATCGATCGCACTGACACTGCACGACGTACGAGAGGCCGCTGGAAGATCATCTTCCCTTTCCCTCTCCTTGATCGACAAGACTTCGTTAGTGTTCACTGTCAACAAGCGTGACGTGTGCAGTCAGTAAAGAGGGGAAGTGTTGTTGACACAGATTAGATTGGCGACTGATGAGGGAGGGAGGGAGGGAGGGAGATTCAAGATGCTGCTGACAAAGGGATGCATTCATTAGTGTGTTCCGTCTTACGCTGACTACCGTACACAACACAGAAAGATGGAGACGCATCGGCTTACTGAGGAGGCACAGACGTCTGGATGAACTTGATGGCGGTGTGCCAGGCCATCTTCACGGCCTCCTTGGTGGCCTCGTTCTCGAGGTCGCCGCGGTGCACCCAGCCGTGGTTCTGGTCTGGGAAGTCAATGACGTTGCTGGCGTCGCCACGAGCCTTGAGGATCGTGTGCACGCTGCCGTTCTCACGAACGAATGGAGGATCGTCGCCGGCGGCGAGGAGCAACTGCGGCACCTTGACGGCTTCCGCGAGCTTGTCAACAGCACCGTCACCCTTGAGGATGTTCTCGACAACCCACGTTGGGTGGAACGACACGTGCGAGGAAACAGCAGGGGTCGCCGTCGCCGTGTACGTGGCACCAACCCACGAGCCCCAGCAGTAGCCGTAGCTGCCAATACGCTCGACGTTGGCTTCCGTCTTGAGGTACTGGACGGCGTCGTTGATGCGCACCGAGAGGAACGAGTCGAACGAGTACTTCTTGAACCCTGTCTCTTATACACATCTAGATGTGTATAAGAGACAGCTTCTTGAACCAGTCGACGAGTCCCGACTGGAAGTCAGTAGCCGCATCGAGGTAGTCGCCGTCCGTGAGGTCGACGACGACCACGGCGTAGCCCAACTTGCCCAAGGCGTCGGCATCGGCCTTGGTGCGGCCGCTGTCAAGACCGAAGATGTCTGGGTAGGCGATCACACCGGCCTTGGCGTTGGCTGGGCCCGCGACGTAGAGCGTCGTCTGGCCAAACTTCTTGATGGCGCCAACCGAAGGGCTGGCATCGCGTGGAGGTTCGGCGGTCACAGGGCAGCAGCTCATGATGAAGGACGAGTGAGTGTCGGAAGCGCGGCGAGTTCGAGAATAGCGGTAATCAATTGCGCAGCAGCAACAAGGTTTTTTGTTTTGGCAGCAAGTCGCGTCAAAAACCGTGCAGCTCGACTCGCAGCAGCAAGAAGGCCTTTTTTCACCCACTCTCAAGCCGATGAAAGCACCCCCAGACGAGGTCACCCATCTCACAGAGACTGCAAGAATCCAACAGGGTTTCCAACACATCTGCATGTTTTAAAAAAACCGTTTCCACCAATCAAAACGTAGCGTCATTTGTTTCAAACCAATCAAGGCGCCACATGTGCCGTGCAGATCGGCAACTCACGATGGGAGCGCTTTGTGTAAACATGGTCTCCGCCATCATCATCTACGATGGCGACGGGAGCCACGAGCGTTCCCAGTAGTGAACCGTGAAGGCTGTGCTGGGCAGCTGCACTGAGAGTTCGTCGCTTGATATAGTGGAGAGCGTATTGGGCAGTGGGTAGAGATACGTCTCTGGTAGCGCCACAACATCTTCCTGTTCATCATCGGACAAGAAGCCACGTTCTGTAGTCGACCAGCCGATTGCCTGCATGAACACTCGCGTGAGGAGACCCGGCCCCGTTCGCTCAATCGTCTCCATCGGATTTGACTGTGAGTCGGGCGGCAGCAGCTGTCCTGGAAGTCCGATCCCTGGTCCACACATCTGGGCGATGAGACTCAACGTCGCAGCGTTCAGACGTGGACGCTTGAAGTCCTGTTGGATCGAATCGATCAAATGAGTCAGGATCGGATGGTGTGGCGTAGCTGCAATGAATCCGTTGTTGATCTCGACGCAGCCGGTGTTTGAGATGCCGACAACAAAAGCAAAGTGCTAGCAACAAACAAAGGTCAGCTCGACAAAACCAAACATCCACAGGTCGTACCTACCTTCACCAAAGTATCGACTGGTCGGACGCACTGCATGTCCACATCTACGTACACGCCGCCGAGCATCTCGAGGATCTCGTACCGTAGAATGTCGGATTTCGCGCCAAAGTTGGTCGCAGCGTCGAACGCGGACTGTGAAAAGGCATTCTAATCAGAAGCACGTAGTCATACCCAAGATCGCTGATGGCTTCACCTGGTTCTTCAGTGACAATCGTGTGACATCAGCATCACGCCACACACGCTTACGAAAGAACGCCCGTTATCGCTGTACACGTATTATTTCTCCATGAGTAGGACGGGCACTTACATATTCCCAGTCGGGGTGAAGCTGCGTCCAGGAGTTCATCCAGTTGACGCATCGCGGTGGGATCTTGTGCGGCCCGAGCCAGATCTGGTGGATGATCTGGGGGATTGCGCGCTCACTAGGTCGATTTGGCTCACTAGCCGCTGAGGACATACGCGCCACGAGACGCTTGTTGCGCGCTTCCAGTGCACTTAGCCATGCGCAGTCTTCGTCGTGCCACACTCGCCATCTCCATTCTCGTGTCGAGGAGCTCATGGTGACGGTTAACTTGAGTTCTTAACTGTCAGTCGATCCAAAATGGCTTCCGCCCGACCGTTTCCAGTCATGGCATTGATGCACCATGGGTGGCGGCCTTCGTAAGCCAACGGCGGCAGCAGCATACGAACCCTCTCAGCATCCGCAAGGTAAAAGTGCTGCATCGAAGGAAGTCATCCCAGACGAGCAAATGGACCTGCAGGAGGAGCTGGAAGCGAAGCGGTAAGAGCCCTGGTGGCAATGGCATACCACTACTTAACTCATGAGTGGTCGATCATAGCGCAGAGGAAATGGCGCAGCGTCAGAAGACTGCTGTCGATCACGTCGTTGAGAACCTATTCCCTTACGCACCAGTTCGCGTACAAGCGCAGCGGTATCCTCCATCCAGCCCTCACGCTGGGAAGTCGTACCTCTGGATCACCGTAGACGAGGATGAAATTAAGCGTCGAGGTGGTGTAGCAGTCAGTCCAGTACGGTATCCTGTTGGGGTAGCAGTCGATGCAGATGGAAATGTCTTCGTTTCTGAAGCTGGCAGTGCCAATCGTGCAGGCCAAATTGAAGGAGTCGACTCTCCCCACACGCGGAAAATATCAGCTTCGTCCATCATGGACCTCGCAACCTGCAATCAAGTACCTCCAGCTCCGAGTGCCCCAAAGGTGGTGCAATCAACACAAACCTCGCTCACAGTGCGATGGAAGAAGTCTGTGGATACTACTGTCGATCGATACGAGCTGCAGTATCGTCTTGCGGATAGCCCCAACAATCCATGGCAGATTCTCTCTGTGGCCCTCACGACTCGAGATGTTGCGTTGGACAATGTCAAGTGTAATACGCCGTTTGAATTTCGAGTCCGTGCACATAATCCTGCGGGATGGAGTGATTATAGCCCTGCCAGCATCGTGCTGCGGACTCTTCCTGGCATTCCCGATGTCCCTCGTCCACCTGTGGCAGGTGCTTTGACGAACTCGTACGTGAGTCTCTTTTGGTCTCCGGTCAACAATAATGGCGCGTCTCYTGTGACATACACATTGGAAGTGAGGGAATGCGACGATCCGAGCAACTCATTTGTTGGAATCTATGAAGGCACTGAATGCGGCTTCGTACCGTCGGAGCTGCGACCCAAAACGACCCACATCTTCCGTCTCAGGGCGACAAATGCAGTTGGGTCCACGTCATTCATTGAGAGCCAGCCAATTCGGACGCTTGCGCATGCTCGTCCTGAAATTGTTGAGTTGTCACCGCTGGAGCAGTCAACGACCTTCGACCGGTGGGTCCAATGTTGGGACCCTAAGACGGAACAAGTGTTTTACTTCAACAAATACACTTGCCAGCGCGTGACAGACGAACCACCTGAATTAGCAGCCGCTCGCGTTGACAAGGGGTTAGTCGCTGTTGAGGATACTCCAGACATGGTGTTTCGACGGAAGCGCTTTCGGTTCCATCGAGATCTCCGCCAGGGAATGCAAGGGTCGGCTTTAAGCGCTCCGTTACCTCTCCTCCTCCGTCGAGAGACTATGTATGATGATACGCTCGCATTCTTTCAGAAGCTGAAGAAGCACGAGCTCACAGCAAAACCCAAGATATCATTTGAAGACGAAGCCGGTATTGATTCAGGAGGCTTGACTAAGGACTGGTTCCTCCAGATATCCAAATGCGCACTGGACAAAGACCGTCGTCTCTTTCGATCCTGTGACCACGGACAATACGAAATTGCCAGCAACTCCTGTCAGAATACAAACCACTTGAAGGAATTTCAGTTCCTAGGAAAGTTCATCGCCAAGGCAGTGTTCGATCGACAGAGCCTTGATTTGCCTCTTTGTGACGTGGTATTCAAGCACCTACTCCAACTTCCCATTACTATGGATGATCTTCGTACAATGGATGCGCAGTACCACAAGTCGCTTGTTTGGATGCTTGAGAACGAGATTGCTGATGTAATCGACGAAACCTTTTCAGTTGAAGTGGAGTTTGGCAATGGTAAGATCAAGACTGAGGACTTGAAAGAAAACGGCCGAGATATCCCTGTGACGGACTTGAACAAGCAAGAATACGTCGAGTTGATTCTCAAGTGGCGAACTGAATTCGGCGTTAAAGCTCAACTAGATGCGCTACTGCAGGGAGTGTCGTCCCTTATTCCTCTCGCATCACTCCGCGTCTTTGCATTGGACGAGTTACGCATGCTGGTGAATGGTAAACCTACGATTGACGTGGAAGAGTTACGAGCCAACACGGTATTCCAAGGCGGGTACTCGGAGCACTCGCAGGCGGTCCTGTGGCTGTGGCAGGCACTACGGGAGTTTTCGCTGGAAATGCGTGGTCAGTTTCTCAAGTTCATGACAGGCACGAACAAAGTTCCACTCGATGGATATGAGCCACCACTCAATCTTACCAAGTCAGATCTGGATCCACAGGCACTTCCACGCACCCACACGTGCTTCAACCAACTGGTGCTACCAGAGTACACGAGCTATCAGATTCTGGTTGATAAAATCACATTCGCGATCACAAATGCGGAAGGGTTTGAATTGTCATAAACTCAATGGAGGCTGAAATTCTGGTCATGTTATGAACAAATACCTTCAATCTAGCCGAAGTTGATGCCCTGAGCAAGTGGCAACTCCTTACTGTAGTTGACAGTGCACGTGGAGCGACGCATGTACTGCTTCCAGGCGTCCGAGCCCGATTCGCGACCGCCACCAGTCTCCTTTTCGCCACCGAACGCGCCACCAATCTCGGCACCACTTGGTCCAATGTTGACGTTGACAATACCACAGTCCGAACCAAGAGGACCGGTCCACTTGAAGATGGCCGACTGGTTCTTGGTGAAGAGCGACGACGACAAACCCTGTGGCACATCATTGTTCTTCTCGATGGCCTCCTCGAGCGAGTTAAACTTCAGAACGTAGAGGATCGGCGCGAAGATCTCCTTCTGGACAATAGGAGCATCGTGGCTGATGGACACGATCGTTGGCTCGACAAAGTGTCCTGGACCGTCAATCTTATTGCCACCAACGAGGATCTGCATTACATTCGCATGAGTGATGCGTCCAGGTATGACTCATGCAATTTCTCACTCACCTCGCCTCCCTGTTCCTTGATAGTCTTGATTCCATCGAGGTAGTTCTGCACAGCCTGCTCATTGTGCAATGGGCCGCACAAGACACCATCGTTGAGTGGGTTGCCAACCTTGACGGTCTTGTAGGCAGCGATCAGGCGGCGCAAGAACTCGTCGTGGATGTCTTCGTGCAAGAAAAGACGACGGAGCGACGTGCATCGCTGACCAGCGGTACCAACCGCCGAGAAGAGGATGCCACGAAGAGCCATCTCCAAATCGGCGTCCTTGTCCACAATGGTGGCGTTGTTGCCGCCAAGTTCCAAGATGGTCTTACCAAAGCGACCCGCGACCACCTGGTTCACGTGGCGACCGACCTTGGTCGATCCCGTGAACGAGATCAACTCCATGCGCTTGTCAGTGATCATGGCCTCGCCAACGTCACCACCACTACGCAGATATTCCGTTTATGTGAGTTCACTTGACTGAACGCAGGTTAGTGGGGGCATTAAATGACTTACCGGCCGCAGATCAACGAAGAGATTGCGCCAGAGTGACCATTGCGCTCAAGAACATCAGCGATGATCTTGTTGCAGGCCACCGAGGTAAGAGAGAGCGACTCGGAAGGCTTCCAGAGGTGGGTGTTACCACAGACCAAGCTCAAAGCAGCGTTCCAAAACAGCACAGCACACGGGAAGTTGAACGCCGTGACGATACCAACGTGTCCCTTCAATGGGTTGTAACGCTCCATCATGAAGTGACCTGGACGCTCCGATGGGATGATCGAGCCGTTCAGAGTACGGCTCAAACCGACGGCAAAGTCGCAAATATCGATCGCCTCTTGCACCTCACCGAGACCCTACATGTTAAATTACGACGTAAGACACTTGTTTTCGCACGGCATCCGGATTGTAGCGTACCTCCACGTAGATCTTGCCCATCTCGAGCGAGATGAGCTTGCCAAGAGGCTCCTTCTTGGCGCGGAGCTCCTCGCCGATCTGACGCACAATCTCACCGCGCACTGGCGCTGGGAGCTCGGCCCACTTTGGCTTGGCTTCATCCATCGCGCGCACGACGTTCTCGTAGTCGGCGACCGTACCGGCGCGCACCTTGGCGATCGGCTTGCCGTCCGCCGGGTTGACCGAGGTGAAGACTTCGCCATTCCCGAACCACTCGCCGCCGTAGACGCCGAGGTTCTCTTCCTTGAGACCGAGTTCCTTGAGGAACGGGAAGTTGCCGAGCGCGCTCATGTGGCGCGTGGTCATAGGGCGCATGGCGCGCGTYGAGGCGGAGCGGCGGACAAGAGCGTGCATCATCATGAGAGCTCTGCGTGAGGGAGTCTGTCGACGAATGAGGGCGAGGGGATCACTTGTTACGAACTTCAAGTGCTCACGATCACCCACAGCAACAAGTAATTACCTCTCGTAAAAAGGGTTTTGACAATTGTACTGAATTTGTAACAATCAAACGGGTGGGTCGAGTCGTCTAAGGTCCAACCTGTGAGCCCATGAACCCGCCGCAGTGCCCGCGTGATCTCATCACGACTCGCGGCAATATGGACGGAAGTCGCCGGCCGATGGACGCGGCGTCCTTCCTCTGCTCGCCCATTCCCAAGGACCCGACGCAGCTTCTCTTCATGGGCGGCACGCCGTCTGCTTCGGATCTGGTACGTGGAGATATCATAACGCCTGACTGTTACAAACCACCCTCACTGACGACCCGTTCAGCCCAAGAGTCGAGGGGACAGCATCTTTGACGAGGAGATGAAAGCCGAGACAGAGGGGCGTCCACCGCTCTCGGCGAGCAAGCGGCGACAGAGTCTGCCACGCGACATGGCGGTGGTTTCCCGCGACAATGGCGCGTTGCGTACCACCAAACGCCCGCGATTGGAGGCGGAAAGTGTCGCGATCGTCAAGGTGCGTCGGTCGTCGTGTGGATCATGAGGTTTCCAGAGTAGCTGAGTTGTTGTCACGCCAAGCAGTGCGATCAGCTGACCACCGAGATCGAGTCGCTGCGTGTGCAGCTGGAGCAAAAGCGTGAGCGCCATCAGATCGAGCTCAAGGTACGCACTTGTGCCAACACTTATCGAAACCAAGTTTCTTACCACCTGCGCCTCGTATAGGAGCGCGACCTGCAGGTGGAACAACTGCGCCGCCAATTGCAATATGCCGTTACGGAAGAGGAGCATACACGCAAAGAGCTCAAGACACTTACGAGCGAGTACGCGACTGAGAAGCTCCAGCTCCAGAAGAAGATCGTGGAGCTGGACTCGAAGCTGCAGTTTGTCGAGTCGACTCTGTCAGAATGGAAGGAGAAGGCACTGGAGAGCGCTAGCGAAGTGCGTACCGTCACGAGACAATCCAACTTGAAGGTACGTGGGTTGGACGAACGAAGGAGTTGATGGACGAGGTACTCAGGGTAATCGTGCGATTTCAGATCCAGCTATTAACCGACGAGTTAGAAGCTCTGAAGACAACGAGTGCTTCGTCAAGTTTGAGTGTATGTGTCGTTCTCACTGTATCGAGGTGGATGAAAGGTCTTACGCTCATGGATAGGAGCAATCTGTGGCTGAGTCCAAGGTTCGATTGCTAGAATCTCGTTTGCGTGAGCAAGAGGTTCTTGCAGAACAAGCCACATCCAAACTGCTGAACGCGTCGCTCACTGTCGAGAGTTCAAAAGAAGTGAGATCGTTGAAGGAGCGGATCGCTGAAATGGAAACACACGAACGGCGATTGAAAACAGAGGTGCGTCTGACACTGTACTAGCGTCCATTGGTGTGTTTACCTCACATTGACTTCTCGTTATAGTTGGTGGAACTTTGATTTTATCCAAGAAAGGTGAGGTATACTTGCTCGTGACAGTTCTATCTTGAAGGGTGGCCAAACTAACTCGGGGTGTAGAGCTCTTGA
>NSDO01000535.1:7385-23416 GCA_002286825.1 Lagenidium giganteum | reverse complement strand
CCAACAATGCCGTGAGTCACATGCGAAAAGTAAATGAAGAACTCGTCGCTTTGTTGCAGACATACGAGAAGAGCGCAGACGAAAAGTCGTCATCTGACGTCACAGTGACGCGTTTGTCACTCCTAGAGTCGGCGTTACAAGAGACTGCACCAATGGTAAAGACGGTGGAATCTCTCGTGGCACAACTATCGTCTTCTACGACCGCAAAGAGCTACGAAGCCGAGTTGTCTCGACTGAAGGATGAGCTGAAGTTAGCGCACAGCGAAAACAGCAAGCTGTCACAGCACTTGGAACGCGTGGAGACTGAAAACACTACGATGGAGAGACGTCTTGGCCGTGGTGAATTCAACACGGAGACGACCAAGGTAGTGCACTTGGCAGTTAACCCTACGAGCGAGCTGCTGCGGGCAAAGGGTGGAGAAGACGAGTTAGAGAAGCTTCGCAAAGAGAACGAACAACTTCGAGCCGAATTAAACAAACAAGTCAGCAGTGGGCCAGCTGCGACACCGGTACGGAAAACATGTTATTGAATGGCGTGCTCCGAGCTGACTATGGTTTATGTGGGTGTTAGGCTACACCAATTACACTATCATCGGAGTCAAAGCTGACAACGACGACGTCTTACGAAACAGTCGAGGGACAGAAGATCCTGAATCAACGACTCAAACAAGTGAGTTCTTGCTCACAACCACCAAAATGCTTTGGTTGCCTCACACTACTGTTTGCCACATCAGGTATTCCGCGAGCAAATCCAGCAATACCGTGAAGCTGTGTACCAGCTCACAGGGTTCAAGGTTGATCTCAAAAAGAGCAACGGTATCGAACTACTGCGGCTTCGTTCCATGTACGCGGACCATGACGATGACGAGCTTCTCGTGCGCATGGAGTCCAACGGTGCCTTGGAATTACTCGAAACCGATTACTGTGCTCAGATCAATCAGCGCGTTTTCGCTTATCTCACGACGTGTAAATCGTTCCCCGCCTTCCTCGCGACTCTGACGCTCCATCTTTTCGAGAAGCAGACTTTCCAAGGATAATGAAAGAGGAGTACGCCGACAGAAACACGAAACAAGTCAAGCAATTCGATATACGACCTTTCTTTGCAGTAATCACATTATTGATGTTCGCTTTGCTTCTACACCACAAGATCACGACGTTCGTCTTGGTCTGCTGTTTGGCTTGCGCTTGCTGGTTCCTATCGACGTTTATCTACTACTACTGGCCACGACTAGGTGACAGACAGAGTAACCCCCATCTCAATCAAATTCCTGGTCTCTAATGCGACGCGCTAGCTACACCACGGCTTCGAAACTCCTCCAGCTGCTGGAGCGTCGTTGTCGCGGTGTCACGGACATCAGCGTCCTTCTCCATTTCACTAAGTGTGAGCGGACGCACAAACTCAATTGTACTCTCCGTCGTTGTCGGGTCATCGAGAAGAGGGACGAGGAAGGCCAACGACCGAAGTGCGCGGAATCGAAGATTTGGCGTCTTGGATGTGCACTCTTCGACAACCGTTTCAATCACCTCTCGCAATTTGTCCAGTGTCTTAAGCTCACCTGCCAACGACTCGATGGCAAGCAAAGCAGTGAGATGACCATTGAATGTCGACTGCATACAGTGCGACACACGTGGTAACACCTTGTTCACCAGCCAGTCCGTACCAACCGATCGGGTAAGAGTCGGCAGCGTTTTGCATGCTTCAGCGCGAACATCGAAAATTTCATCTCCAAGCATTTCTAGCGTCGCATCAGCGAACTCCACCGGGACTGCTGAGCGTTCGCTTTGTTCGGCCCAAGCGCCAACACACTGGACAAACTTCACTCGTACACGCCACAGTGGCGACGAACGGAGGGCCTTGATCGCTGGCACAAGCATCGCCGACATGGTCTGCGAAGAGTGATCGCAATGACGAGCCATCTCTTCAAGCAATGACGCGCGCACATTTGCATCTTGACTTTCATCAAGAATCTGGGTGAAAATCGGCACGAGATCATCGTAACTGTTCAAAGCCAGCAACTGCAATGATTTGCCCACCGACTTGGCCAGGGCTAAGCGCACAGCGACCGAAAGGTCAGTCGAAAGTCCATACGTCGCCGGAAGGAGCGAGCGCACAATCTTTGTCTGTGCCGCGACCACAAACTCGCATTTGGCTGCTGCTTCAGACTGGAGATCAATGTTCTCGAACTCTGCAGCAACGGCTTCCACGTTGTCGACACCGGCTTTAGCTGCACGACGCTGATTCGCCAACTGAANTGGAGATCAATGTTCTCGAACTCTGCAGCAACGGCTTCCACGTTGTCGACACCGGCTTTAGCTGCACGACGCTGATTCGCCAACTGAATCAACGCGCTACCCATGTCGAAAAGAATCTCAGCACAGGTTCGTCGAATCTCCACAGTTGGATCCCGTGTCATACCCACAAAGTGATCCACAAATACATCAGTGTAGTCATGGCCGAACGCGAGACAAAAGGCTGGCAAGGTACGCGCAGCTTCGAGTCGAACCTGCCACGATGAATCCGATGTGTATGTGTTGACCATCGGCACCATCTGGCAGAAGAGCAAACGAAGTGTTTCGTTGACGCTTTCCTTGGTCGCGTCAGCTGATGTGTAAAGGACGCGACGAAGATCCTGAGCGAGGCTAATACAGCTCTTCACCGCAAAGATGCGAACGATATCGTGACTATCACCGGTGGCTTTCTCCAGCAATTGAACACCCCACGATGCAGTAGCAGCGCCACTCGCACTGACCAAACCACCAATAATCGAGGCAATGGCACGGCGAACGAGTGGGTTATCGTCATTGCACATTCGATCGAGCATACCGCGGAGCTGTACGTGCAAATCACCTCCGACGCGTGGGTACACGAGGGAAAGCAACGCAATTGGGACGATACGCGCCGTTGGACTTGGACTGATACTCAATCGAGAKATCATTGGCACAATCATCTCGTTCACATCTTCATTTGTCATCGCACCAATGACAAGGCGGAAAGCATCGACCATCACATCCCACGTTGCGTGATTCTCGATAATTGAGAGGCTTTCGAGAACATGCATGATAACGCTCAGAAGCAATGTGTAGCGACCCTGACGGACGCCTTGAGCACGCGCGGAGCCGTTGGAACTCTTGGTGCGCGAACGTGTCGAGTCCACATGTTTCTGCAACGTGGCAAATCCTCGCGCGAGCCATCCAAGGAACTGAATCGTTCGAATCACGATGCTTTCACCCTTGTCGTCGTATTCGTGAATCGAAGCAAACAGATTGAGCAGAAATTGTCGTTCGTCGCACATCTCGCCCTTTACTTCTTCGTCCATCGAGTGCATTTCCTGAAGCAGACGAGCATCCGCCTCGGATGCTGGATCAAAGGTCTCCGCAAGTGGGTCGTACGCGTGTTCACCTGACAATGGCGCCAATTGGTCAGAACCCAAATGCTTGAATAAGGCGAGAACCGCAAGCTTGGGCATCACTAGGACAGCCTGGTGGATCTTGAGCTGGAACACACGGAAAGACATGCGATCTTGCTCTGGAATTGGACGCTCAGTCTTTGGCTGACGGATATTCGACGAGAGCTGCTTGCGCAGGAGACGGTATTCCTCTGGCGGGATCAGGATGAGCTCGAGCTGGAGAGGTCGCACGGCTGTCTCGATCATACGCAGCGTCTCCTTGTGCGTCAAGTGGGTCACTTCCGTGCCGTTAAGACGCACAAGCCAGCTCGATCGCTTCACCGACGCACGTTCAGCAGCGCCGTTGGGCTTGATATCAACTACGATCGTGCGCTACAGAGGTTGATTGATCAGTGTTAGCCAAACTCACGCCATCGATGCATTTGGCACTTTTACGTACCTCAAGAATGTTCTCCACCGTCAACCCAAGTGGTCCGGCAGGGATCGACGCCTTGTATGGCTCGACATTCATGCACTTGAGTGGATTCGCAGAGTCCCAGTTGTGACCGATGACTTTTCGAAAGTCACTGACGACGCGATGCTCATTGAGAAAGTTGTTGACCGCGACATCAAGATTGAACTCTGCTAGCAAGAGCAAGTCCACGAGCACCTTCTTCTCGACGTTTTCCGCACCCGTTGCATCAAGCATCGATTCCACAGCCTGACAGAGGATTTGGAGACCGTACTTTGGATCAGCACGTGGTCGGTGAATCGTGACTTCCGGGGCACCGGATCCCATGACCACGTCGCCATCCTCTTCGATAACAACCGAGCTATTCGAGCGCTTCACATCGCTAGGCTTGCGCGTCACTTCCACGACCGGCTTCTTGGACGATGGTGGACTAGCCGCTTCGACAGTGTTGGCAGCAGGAGCTGGCGTGGACGCGGGCGGTGGTACATGCGACTCTGGTGCACGGCGGAGACGCATGGAAGACGGGACGATCACGCGCTACTCATCAGATACACGATATCAGATCACATGATCAACTTCAACAGCAAACGAACAGCAAACTCACCTCCTTGGAGAGCTGCTGGACGATCTGAGTGCAGTTGTGCTCGCTCACAACTGTATCTCGGAACGATAAGAGCACATCGGACTTGTGCACACCAGCACGGGCGGCAGGGCCAGCAGGATCAACCCACTGAACGACTGCACGGCCAAAGACGTTCCCGATTTGCCATCGAAAGTTGCTTTCCAGCATAATCACTTCGTACGTGCCGGGTGCGAGCAACGATTCCAACTCGGCAGACGATGGGGGCGTCGACGAGGAGTTGTTTGCTGCGTCGCCCTTGTTCTGAGGCGATGGTGGTGGCACGAGAGGCTCGAGCGCATGCGCTGGGGCAACGGGCTTGATCTCTTGCGAATCGGCCGCCGGGAAGAGGTCGTTATGGTTATTTCCCTCCACGCCTCTCTCTTCGTGGCGGTTGCCCGCGCTGTTTTCACTGTATTCCGCAAAGTAGAGCTCGGCGGCGCGCTCCAAGTTGTTTGTGGTGCGTCGCAGGAGCTCGGCAATAATCTCCTGGCTCACCTGTCCCCCGAGGAGCTCCCGGAGCTCCGCTGCCTCCTTGGAGGTCGCCGGGCGGTCCTCCTTGGCGGGCATGGGTCGCACGATGGTCACATCCTTGGGCTGCGCGTGTGGCGAGGCAGGGGGCGGCGTGGCGGCGGCGGGCGACGACGGTTCGTCGGCCATAAAGTCTTCGCCATTGGCTTCGGCCTGGAAGAAGATGTCGACGGCCTTGTTCGGGTCGTTCTCGGCCTTGCGCAGCAGCACGAGGATCTGCTCGCGCGAGACCACGACGTCGTTGACGCCGATGATGGAGCGGATCACTTCCACGAGCTCGTCGGACGGCGCTTCCATCGCAATCTCAAGTGCTCCCCTCGCCGTCCCCGGGTCAACACACTACACTGGCCCTTTTCTAACGGGCCGCAGCCTGCCCCACCCAGAAGAAGCGTTCTCGCGGATCGGTAGGGTACCGGTAGGTTATACTGGCAGTTTGTATGGCGGTGTGCGTGAGTAACGCTACTGACTTGGGGGGGGGCAAACGGGCGTCTATTCGCCTTAGTTCTCGAKTACCACTCGGCTAAGCTAAGCTACCTAACTAACTAAATTTAATCTACTTCGCTAGCTTTGTGTGGGCTACTGACTTGGGATTGGAAGAGCGCCTGCACTGAACCGGTAGACGACCGGTACGATCGCAGAGGCCACTATTGTGACCAGCCACCGTAGTATTCGACCAAAAACGGCGACGACGGCAACAATGGACGGCTTGCGCGCGGCGTTGGTGCGTACTTTCCGGCTTGATATGCGGTCTAGATGACCATAAAGACGCGTATACGGTCACCAATAACCCTTTCGATCGACTGGACGTGTCAAACAGGGAGGAGATCTCCGTGAGAAAGTGCAAAACGCCAAGGTCTTGGTGGTCGGAGCGGGCGGCATTGGTACGTGTCCGGTTCTTCTGATGACGTGGAGGCCAACACACTAACAGCTTGATGTGTGCTGGCACGTCGGTTGTGTGATAGGCTGTGAGCTCATCAAGAACCTCGTGCTGAGTGGCTTTGTCGACATCCATCTGATCGATCTCGACACGATTGACGTGTCCAATCTGAATCGGCAATTCCTTTTCCGCTCGCATCACGTGGGCCAGTCCAAGGCCCTTGTCGCCAAAGAAATCGCGACCAGCTTCAACCCGGCGGCCAAGATCACTGCGCATCATGGCAACATCAAGTCTTCGCAGTTAGGTATGGACTACTTTGAACAGTTCTCGGTGGTGTTCAACGCCCTGGACAATGTGGACGCGCGCAAGCACGTCAATCGCCTCTGTCTCGCGACCAATACGCCGTTGATCGAAAGCGGTACCACTGGATACCTCGGTCAAGTCTCAGTCATCAAGAAGGGAGAAACCGAGTGCTACGAGTGCACGGCCAAGGTCGCACAGAAAGTGTACCCGATTTGTACCATTCGCAGTACTCCTGACAAGATGGTGCACTGCATCGTGTGGGCCAAGGAATGCTACAAGCTGTTGTTTGGCAAGATGGAAGACTCGATGCTTTGGGAGGACCCAACTGGTGAAGAGAAGTCAGCGTTCATGCACCTCGTAACGCGTCCAGATGATATGGCATTCGATGCCGAGTCACTTGACAAGTATGCGCGTGGCGTCTTCCGCGGACTCTTCGAGTACGAGATTGAGAAGAAGCTGGAGATGAAGGTGTACAAGACGGCGACCAAGGTGCCAAAGCCGGTGGCTCTTGACGAGCTGCTCAAGTCGTTCAGTGACTTGGCGATCAATGGTGACTCGTATGGAAGCACCCAGACTTGGAACGATCGCACTGTGTGGTCAGTGGCAGAGTGTGCCAAGCGCTTCATCGACTGCGTCACCAAGATGCTGCATTCAGAACAATCTCGTGCCCACCTGGGCAGGTACGAATTCGACAAGGACGACGCGACAGCGATGGAGTTTGTGACAGCGGCAGCTAATCTGCGTGCGGCAGTGTTTGGTATCCCCATGGAATCTCTTTACAGCTGCAAGGGTATCGCAGGCAACATCATCCCTGCTATCGCCACAACCAATGCTATTGTCGCGGGTATGCAAGTGCTCGAGGCGTTCAAGATCTTGCGTGCCGCACAACCAATTGCTGAGGCGTGCAAGTACACGTACTGCAACCGCGCCTGGGATTCTCGTGGCGTGCTGTTAAACCCTGTGGCACTGTCCAAGCCAAACCCAAAGTGCTACGTGTGTTCGAAGCAAATGGTCGAACTCGCAATCGACACCAAGCAGACTCGGCTACGTGAGCTCGTAGAAACAGTGCTCAAGAAGGCGCTCGGCGTGAACGAGCCGACTGTTTCCGTTGGCGCAAACACTATCTACGAGGAAGGCGAAGACGCCGAAGAGAGTCTGACCGTGAATCTCGACAAGCTCCTGGTGGATCTGCCGGGCAAGGGCGTCCATCACGACACGATCCTGTCCATCGAGGACTTTTCGCAGGACTTTCAGTGTTCGATCCGTGTCTTGCATCGCGAGCAGGCCGACTTTGGCGAAGAGGCGACGCAGTTTTTCGCCTTGGGTGGCGAAATCGAGCAGGTGAACGCCGCTGTGGCGGCRGCGGCGGCATCAGCAGCTGAGCAAAAGCAGGAAGAGCAGGAAGAGAGTGAMGACGACGACATTGAAGTGATGGAAGTGGTGCCAGGGGCGTTGAAACGCGGCCGCTCGCCAAGTCTCGACGTGGCTCCTGCCAGTGTCAAGGTACCCAAACCAACAATTTCGTAATTACCGAAAGGTGGCGGAGCAGTATACACGCGTGGTTTGTTCCTTCCATTTTTGGGGTGTGTTTATCCGGATGATGCTTGGGGCGAGAAAATGGAGGAGGTATACCATCCGGATAGACGTATAGCTCGTCGAGTCCCTTGCCGCCCAGTTGCTTGTTTCTCGTTGGTGGAATCCATCGTCATGGCGGACGTGGAGGTKGCGAGTGGCGCTGTGTGTGTGCTGGTGGCGACGGTGGCCAAGGGCGAGACGCGTGTGCAGACGGAGAGCGCGGCGACGGACGAGGACGCGGCGTCCGGCGAGTCGGCGAGCGATGGCGGGGAGTCGGCGCCCGTGGACAAAGCTGCCGAGACGGCCGTCCACGAAGGCGAGGCGACGGAGGACACGCTGGCGCACGACGTCGAAGCGAATGGAGCGTCCGACACGACTGTGGTCGTGTCCGAGTCGCTAGTGGACACGACGGACGGCGGGAAAGACGAGGAAGAAGAGGAGATGGTGGAGATTATTGCGTTGTCGGATGACGGCGGAGCGCTGAGCGTCGAGAGTTCACACGCGGAGTCGTCGTCGGTCCACGCATCGACGCAAGAGCTGACTGCTCTGGAAGAGGCGGCGGTTGTGACGATTGATGAAGACGAAGACGAAGAGGACGACGTGGTGATCCTCAACGACTCGGACGCGATTGCACCGGGCGCAGAAGCGAATCGACGGCGACGGAAGCGATCGCGGCGCTATGTCTTCTCGAGTCAACGTAACCGAAGTAGCCATCTCAAGCAGAAGCGCCAGAGTCTCATGGTCACGACGACAGCCACGAGTGAGACGGCTTCCGCCGAGACACCGAACGGTCGAGCGCCCTCCTCGCTCGACTCGTCTTTCCCATCCTTGCTAGAAGCGGACAATCTGGGAGGGATCTATCCGACAATCGGGGCCGACGCAGCTGCATGGCAGTGGGACGCGAGTGATGTGTACTTTGACCTCTTGACGGAAGACAACATGACCGATCTGACTCAGCTGCGACGGGTTTGTGCCAATTTGGTAACTGCGAATCGTCAATTCTGCAGATACTTGCCGCCGGATGAACGAGACGACGCTTGTCTCGCAGCCATTCAGGCGGATGCCGAGCTCAAAGGCGTGGACGTGTACCGTGTTCGCGCCGTTCGTCGTGGTCGATCGTATCGAGAGCTGTGGGAAGAAGAGGATTTTCTGATCGCAGAGCGCAAGAAAGCCTCGAGTCGTCCGGGCAAGAAGAGGCCATTTGCTGGATGTGATGTACTTGTGAGCCACCACGACCTGGTTCATGGCTACGACGACGAGCTGTTTTCGGATTACATGGCGCGTCTGGAAGGTACATATCGAGAGAGTCATCGAGGCAAACCATGTCGTGGTCTGAAGTATATAGAGAATGGGAAGCCATTGTCAAGTCCGAAAGTCGATGTCAACTCGAAGTCTACAGGCATTCTCCGAAAACGTCGAGGAAGTGATGCCCATGAAGCGCATCTTGATCGACTGCCCGCAATTGCCGTTTCCGAAGTTCACCCTGCGGCATGTGGCTCATGGAAATTGAAGGGAGCGGTTGCAGACATATATCCAACGGAGGCTTTGCATCCTGCTGCACTGGGCAGGAGAAGAACTCGCGAAGGCAAACAAGAAGCATTCGAAGGCGGTGAGATCGAGTTCAATGGTTTTGATTCATCGGTTTTAGGTGGTTCTGCTGAAGAGGACGAGATTTCTCGCGAGCTTAACAACTCTGTCTTGCAGCTCGTGCGTTTATCGATGACGAACTGGCGTCGAGCTCAAGCCGTGCACGACCGCGCGTCGTGTGAGGTCATGGCTGCTCCTCTTCTAGAAGCTGAGACTGCAGCGAAGCAACGCCTCGAAGAGCTGTTTGGGGAATTGTACCCTCGATCAGCCGAAGTGTTCGAGAATGACGAAGATACCGAGCCTCAGCTCTTGAGCAAGCCGCGGCATTTGGTTGCATACGGCATGAATATGTCGGAGGACCTCGACGAAGCTACGGCCGTAGGTGCGTCGATTGAGTACTCATTGCGCTTGAAGCGAGGCGATGAAGTGGACGTGCTGGACCGCAATAGTTGCTGGAACGAGGGTATTGTCCTCGAGATCGCTGCGGAGAATGACAAAGTTATCAAGTTCGTACGGGTCAGCTTTTCGTTGTGGGGAGATGACAACGTCGAGTGGATCACCATCGCTGATGGGCGCCTGCTCCCCCGTGGCGTCGCTGATGGTCGCGTGACGTTCATGCTTGCTCCGACACGAACTCGCAGGGGTCGTCTGGAGCTGAACAAGGGCATTGCTGACATCTTGGAGCGCACCTACCCAACTCGTCGTTTGCGGCTGGAAGCTTCATATCATCGAGCTCCTTCAGTTACCTCAGCGTCGGATGACGCGGATAGTAAACGCTCAAGCAAGAAGCAGCGGAAGCGCAAGCAGGACGTTTAACTTATTAAGCAACAACGAAAGAATCCGAGTTGATTTTGGCTTTGTGAGTGCTAAATTTGTGAAGCTGGAGGGATAGATGCGTCAGTCTTGGCTGAGCTACCGAGTGATGCAATGGCGCTGCAGCGCAAGAACTTTCGCTGTCCCCGTGATGGCTGGAACTCGCCTCTTCCTACTCAGAAGGCCCCGGGGCTAGTGATCTCCCACGCAGAGCTACCGCCACGACAGCGCAAGCGGCTTCAAGTTGGGTCTACCAACCTCTCTCGCAGTGTATCAACCCCCGAGTTATCGACCCCCAAAGCGATAAATCCTAGAACGAATGCTGACGAAGAAGACATTTCGGCGGCTGCGCGTCGCATTTGCGAGACCAACATTGAGCTGATCAAGGCGTCTCGAGCAACAACGAGTTCCGATGACAAGAACCGGGCCACGATGGCCCTGGAGCGTCGACGAAACTCGGATCTGGCCGTGTACACAACGCAGTGGAAGGCTACAACGGGAAATGCGGACAACGGCAAAGAGGTGGCGCTTAGAGACGGTGATAGTATGACCGAGTCTCCTGGCAAACCGCATCCAGGTGAAAGGAACCTGAACAATCCAGGTGAGGACCACATCGACGGTCAATTTCGCAATTCGGCCGAGCTGCGGGCCTATCTAGCGACTCGCCAGAAGCTCTACGACGCGTTCGTGGCGCGCTATGGGTCGGTACGCGCCGTTTTCCGGGCGTTTGACAACGACGCAAACGGAATGATATCGTCCCAGCGCTTCAAGGACATGATCGAAGCGTCTGAAGTCGAGCTCACTCCAAATGAAATGAGTCACATGTTTCAGCACGTGGATCTAAACGGGGACAACACGATCGAGTTTCAGGAATTCGCCGAGATGTTCACAGCGACACACTATGCTGAGCTCGCGAGTGCGTTCAGTCCGACACGAGATACCTCGCTCACTTCAGATCCAAGCTCGTCGTTTGCTCTCAAGTTCCGCGCGCCACTCGATTTGTCCCCTCGGGCAAGAGAGCGCATGAAGGAGCTGCGACTCAAAGTCAACGGCGAGTTGCAGCGCAAGCACGGACGTGACGTGAGTGTGCACGGCGGCAAGACGGAGAATCTGTTGATTTACGCCTTCAAGCAGTTCGATCAAGACAACGACGGCTTCCTATCGTACGATCAGGTCAAGAACGCGCTCGGGAAGGAGTATCTGCAGCTAGAGATGTCGCCGGGCGAGATGGATGAGATGGTACGACTGATCGACCGCAACAGCGACGAGAAGATCAGCATGAAGGAGTTTGTGCAGTACCTCGGAGCTGGCGATCGCGAGCTACCGACCGATTTGATCGACAACGGACGCAAGAAAGAGCTCGCTGCACTGCACTTCAAGGGAACGGTGGCGCTCACTCCAAGAGAAGAAGTCGACCCAGGCTACTTGGAACGACGCAACGCGCCGTCGTCAGTTGAAAAGAAGACACTACCAGTCCTTGAAAGCAGCGGGTGTATGCAGGAGCAGCTCTCTCGACGCATCGCCACGTCGCCTGTCTTTCGGATACCTCCACAACGTGCAAAGACGTCGGCTGTGCTCACTTCGTCGCGTTCGACGCCGACATTGGAAGGGATCTCGAGTGGTGACGGTCAAGTCAGGAAGAAGGCGCTCGGTCCGACACTTAATCCCATCACTCTCGTTTCCCAGGACCGATTCCTCTACTGGCGCTTGCAGCGGACAGACTGGTCTCGTGTCGGCGTAGGCGGCGATGGCGTGCATCCAGACACGGCGCTCTTTGGCAATGATTTCTCGACGACGGCCAAAGAAGCGTTCAGTCCGATCCATCGCGGAGTGAACAGTGGCGACGTCTTCCGCGACCAGATCCCCACGAGCACAGCCGAAGCAGCAGTACGCGAGTCACGTCGTCAAGCTCGCTTCACACGCACGCAAGCGTTGCTGGAGGAGATGGAGGCCACGCGCCTCCAGGACGAGCGTCTCATGGACTGGAAAGGCCGCGCCAAGGTCCGCCAAGGCGCGGAGCGTCGCTTCTTGTACCTGGACCGCATCCACGACCAGGAGAACCGCGTGGCCATGCGCGAGCAGCAGATGCAGAAGCGTCACGGCGGCGTGCGCTTCCATCGCATGTGGGCGGGTAGTCCCGACTCGCAGTTCAATCGCCAAGATGGCTTCACTTCATGACTTTTTAGCCAATAGGAGAGCGTGAATACACACATTTCGTCCAATCCGCGTGCGGATCCCGTCATTTGGTGAGTAGCTCCGCCACGACCATGAGCGCTCGTCGCGTCTTCCTCGTCGACCTCGCGACGCCGCCTGTGCATSGACGCGGCGTCGTGCTGTACTCGAATGGTGCACGCTCGGCTCCCGTGCACGTGATGGGCGTGTGCGTCGCCGTCGAGCGCGTCAAGAGTGAGCTGCTTCATGTGCAGATCGGTTGGACTCGACTGTAGATGCGATACCCAACCAAGACATTGACGATGGATGGATGGCTGTGTAGACGACGGAACGGGCTGCGCAGTCATTGTCAGTACGATGACGGAAGAAGAGAAGGAGATGCTGGACGAGATCCGAGCGGGTGACTTGGTACGTCGTCTCCACCACTTGTGGCAAATGAGTAGTATGTTCCTCTGACAAGTGCTAGCTCGACTGCTTTGGGGACTTCAATCAAGCGCCTCTCCATGCGTTCGGCCAGTCGTGGCGATCGTATATTCGCGCAAGCAGGTGTGTCGTTCCGCGTCTTCTGTGAGGGAATAGCGACTGAGTATCGTCACTCTCCGTACTAGCACGACAAGTGTCGAGGACGCCAACGCCGAGAGCCTACGGATGCTCGAGAGTATCGAGCTGTACGTGGCGTACGCCTATCATCTCTCGGATGAATCGTGTTTTGATATCTGCTGCTGGCCTGTAGCTATCAGAACACGTACTTGCGAGCCGCATCCTCCTCGTCCGGACGAGACGAACTCGAGCTTCTGCGGTTTCCCCACCGCCCTCACGAAGCAATCAACTCTTATGGCAACCGGAAAGCGTCCCCCATCAAGCACCCTATTCCTGTGCCAGCCGTGATCAAGAATGAACTTCCACAGTCAAATGGCGCGATTCCCCCTGCGGAATACCAACTTCGAGTCTCCAGCGCCGACCTCAAGCTCATGGAGACCGGCCACAAGACGCTTGAGATCAGGTTTGTCCCACAATCGATGAACATTCACCAGAGCTAACCCTTTGTATCGCTTTGTGCTAGGCTCAACACCCAGCCATACACGGTCATTCGTCCAAATGATCGCATCAAATTCAATGGCAAACTCATGGCCACTSTCAAGGCCGTGCGCAAGTACACTCAGCTTAGTACGGCTTTGGGTATGGAGGACGTACGATCGTTGATCCCGTCCATCACAAGTGGAAGCGGATCGGCTGCCGTCCCTGCAGCCATTCGGCATTTACGACAGTTCATCAGTGAAGAAGAAGAACGTCAGCACGGCGTGGCAGTGTTTGACTTGGACGTGTGTGTGCCGCCAGTTCAGCGGACACCAGAGGAATGGAGTCGTACGGAAACATGCTCATTGTTTCCACTCTGTGATACTCACGTAATGTTTACGTTTTGCGGTAGAACTTGTGTATAAACATCTTGCCAAGGCTGGGTCGACAGGCACCAAGCGACGTGACCTCCAGTTTGCATTTCCTCAACTCCCGGTTCACCAAATTGATGGGATTCTCGCTGACGTAAGTCTATTTGATAGTCGTGCTGAATGTCAGCCTCATGACTCACGGTGCTCTGTCTCCTTCAGCTTCAGATGGATGCAGTGGTGTACAAGGTTGACGACACGTACCGATTGTTGTAGGCCACTTGAAGAAATAAATTATTAAACATCAATTTCATGACTAGATACTCGATCGGTTCTTGAGCCATTCATGCTCACTGGCTTCTCGGAGAGTCATGCGGTCACCTGGACGTCGTTTTAGTAGCCCAGAAATGAATCGCTTGGCACTTTCCGAAACTTCTGGCTCAGCAGGAAATTCAAACTGGACACCTTCGATGCGCTTGTACATTTCGACTTGGTTGTCGACGTGGAACGGTGTATAGCCAAAAAGAAACTCAWAGGTGAGCACTCCGACACTCCAGATGTCCACTCGATAGTCGTACTCATCACCGACCAGAACCTCTGGGCTCAAATAATCTGGCGTGCCGCAAAATGTGCGTCGACGCGCAAACTCTTTGGGTGCGTGAACTGACCAGCCGAAATCTGCAAGCTTGATCGAGTGGTTTGATCCCATCAATAGGTTCTCCGGCTAGATTCCAGAGCGTATGGTGAGCGGACTTAGATCGTGATCAGATGCAGACGCAACATACCTTGATATCGCGGTGGATGACGTTGCACGAGTGTAGATACTCCAAAGCATCAACAACCTGGGCAATGTAATGCGCAGYCATCGTCTCACTGAAGTGGCGCTGCTTGCTCAGAACCTTGAAAAGTTCGCCTTGCGGTGCATACTCCAAGATCAGGTACACACAAGCTTCATCATAGAAGTATCCAAAGAGTCGCAGGATGTTAGGATGCTGGAGTCGTGACTGGACCTCGACTTCACGTTTGAGGTTGATAAGCCCTCCATCCTGGATCAGTGGGGTCTTGAATAGGACCTAGGCGTAAGGTTGACGATTAGTATCGGCACGAACTGATCGAACGAAGAACAGCAACGAACCTTGAGTGCGACTGTCACATTCGAATGCTTCTCCTTGGCCAGATAAACGTTCCCGAACTTACCCTTCCCGAGGTTCTTGGTCACTGTGAAATCCTCCATGTCCCACTTTCGGTGTTCCATCAGTCTCTCTTCAAGTGTTGCACCAGTATTTGACTCATCGAGAGATCGACGGTTGGATGGGTTGACCATTCCTTCCCCTGACGAAACACGTCGAAGTGGTTGATTGGTTGATAAGCCAGTACCAGCAACGCGCACCGCAACACGTTGGGGGAGACTCGACTTCTTGGTAGATGATTGCTCAGCCGATTCATTGTCAGCTCTGAGAGGCTGGATTGGAATACGTTCCGGTTCCCGACTCATTCGACGATCACTGGGACGCGTACTCTGCTCAGTACGTTGGGTCTTTCCCTTTACATCGTCTTCGTCGTCACTCTGCGCAGTGCTGAGCACGCGCAACGGACCCGAAGCGGTTGGAAACGAGCCGAAAGACAGCTTTGTGCGGACATTTCGGAGTTCCTGGTCGTCTCCTTCCAGACTGCCACTTGTGCGACGGCGAAGAGTGTCTTCTGTTTCTGTTGAGGACTGAGAATAGGTGGACGAATCTTCCTGCGATGTACGTTTGCGAGCCGATAGGACAGATCCACTACCCAGCTTCTCACTGCTGCTTGGATTCAGAGCCGAGTTGAGACCTGGAGCTTCCAGACTACCACTGGTGCGACGGCGAATGGTATCTTCCGTTCCCGTTGAGGACTGTGAATGACTTGACACCCCTTCTTGTGACGTGCGTTTGTTCACCAACAGTAGACGCTCTCCACCCAATTTCTCATCACTATTCACCATCGAAACGACCTTGCCGCGTGCATTTTCGAATTGAGGAGGCGTGAGCACTCGCTGAGCACCACCAGCCAGGGCAGAAACGGCAGCCGGGCTTGGTAAAACGCTCGTGCGACGGGCTCGCTTGCGCTCGTCCTGGGCGCTTGACGGTGCAACGTCGCGCTCTTCTCTGTTCTTATCTGCCGATGCTTGCTCTGGAGGCTTTTCTTCATGTGTCACAGAGGTTTCCTGCTTCAAATCACCCTTTGGCTCCTCCGTCGGCTTGGTGGGTGGAGTCGCCGCCTTGGATTTGGCGGCTGGAACCTCAGCGGTCGTCGCCGCCATCTTGGCGCGCTGGCGTCG
>NSDO01000534.1:16424-31107 GCA_002286825.1 Lagenidium giganteum | reverse complement strand
GAAAGTGAAGGAGTCTCGTGACTCTGAACTGGTGGTCCGCCTCGCGAACGGCACCACCACAAGGTGTGGAAAGCGCTCAGTCGAGCTGACGCTTTCATTGGGGAGCTTCCGTCAGAGTGACAGCTTCCTGTTATAGGAGATAGATGAGAAGCTCGATCTCATCCTTGGCATGCCGTGGCTTGCACGCCACCAGCCAGTGATTGATTTTCGGGGCCGTCGTCTTGTGTCGACAAACACGGCCACTACACAAGATGGACACGATCCCGTGCCCCGACCAAGCAAAGACTGGGTCCACGTACGCGTGGAGGGCCCCTGCTGCCCCAGCGACGTCGCCAAGCGTGATGACCGCGACGTCGGCGCGCTAGAGAATATCCAGGTTGACTCCCCCGCTCCTGAGACTCCAAGTCAAGCTGCTTGCGTCGAGACGCGATCGTCGAATGCCCTGCGTGGCATTCTCAAAGGATCCGGCGGACGCGCCGATTCCAGCTGTGCAACTACAGGGGTGGATGCCGACCGCACCGCCACTATGAAGAAAGGCAGTCGATCGAAGCGAGTACGGTTCCTAGGAGAGGAACCAATTGGGAAAGAAGATCACCAGTCGGATGACAGTGCGGTCATCCAGTTCAAGAACGGTGTCTTCACAGAGTGTGACGACTCCCCTGTAGACCGGGGAGTCACATGGGAACAAGTGAATATGGTGGTTCACCATAGGGGCGACCACCAGAGCCAGCGTCGCGTTCCCGTGGAACGGCCACCACTCAACGTCGAAGACATCCTGGCCTTGCCAGTGATGTCCGTAAGGACTTTGCGTAAACAACTCAAGTCCGAGCCGATCGAGCAGATCTGTATGATCGTTCCCAAGGATCTTGCGTCATCATCGACGGTGGATCCAGATGTCTCGGATCCCTCAGCCAGGATCCAGCGTTATCAAGCCCAGTCGTGGGATACACTACGTTTCAGTGGGAATCCAGCGTATCCGCTCGTCAAGCAGTATGCAGACTGCTTCCCGGACAAGGTCCCCGAGTCTCTGTCTGCCGACCGTGGGGTGCGGCATGAGATCGATTTGGAACCGGGGACCAAGTATTGCGTTACTCGCCAGTGGCCATTGCCACGCGAGCAAGTCGAAGCGATTGATGCATTCTTTGCATCACGACACCGGGCTGGTCACGTGCGAGAGTCGAAGTCCCCGCCCTCCAGCCCAACATTCTGCGTCAAGAAGGCAACGGGTGGTTGGCGCGTCGTTTATGCCTTCAACATGTTGAACGACGCCTCCATCCCAGCGCAAACGCCAGTGCCACGCAAGGACATGATCCTCGATGGCATGTCCGGGAGCACTATCTTCAGTGCTCTGGATGTGATGGATGGATTCTATCAGATCTCGATGCGCGAACAGGACGTGCCACTCACGGCAGTGAGCACGCCCAGGGGCATGATGTGGGAATGGCTAGTGATGCCTCAAGGCCTCCAGAATGCCCCGGCAGCATTCAATCGCATGATCTCACAGGTATTGAGACCACTGCGCGCCTTCGCTCCGAGCTATTTCGACGATATCTTTGTCCATAGCTCTGCTCAAGGTGGCAAGAGTGCCACCGAGGTGCATCTCAAGCACCTTCGTCAAGTCTTCAAGGCGATGAGGAAGAATCGCCTCTATGCCAATCATATTCTGCGCTCCTGAGATACCAGTTCTCGGGTGCTACGTGAGCACCCAAGGCGTCCGAGCCGACCCCGAGAAAGTAGAAGCCATCTCCGCCTGGCCTCCTCCGAAGAACGTCAAGCAATTGCGACAATGGCTCCGCCTTGCCAATTACCTGCACAAGTACTCGAAGAACTACGCCCTCGTACAGCCTATGACGGTCCTTTTGAAAAATGACCAAGTGTGGAAATGGTCATCGGAATGCCAAGCGGCATTCGAAGCAGTGAAGCAAACTCTGAAGGAAGCGCCAATCCTCGCGCTTCCACGTCCAGACCAGCCATTTCACGTGGTCTGTGACGCCAGTGGCTTTGCTATCGGTTGCGCACGGATGCAACACGATAAAGGGGGGAGAAAACGCGTCATCGCGTTCGAGGTGAGACAGCTGAAGGACGCGGAGGAAAACTATCCCGTTCATGACTCCTCGCAATAAGTATGCTCTCGTCAAGTTCAGGGTTCACCTGCTTGGTGAACAGAAGTTCGTGATCTACACCGATCACGCGTCGCTACGGACAGCGACAAAATCGTCTCACTTAGCTATCCTTCTTCTCCGAGTACAAATTCGTCGTTCACTACAAGCCAGGCAATTCGAATATATTGGCGGACGCCCTATCCAGGCACCCAGATTACGATCCGAAGGAAGCTACAACCGACCCAGCTTCCTGTGAAGCGTGCTCAGTGGTCGACGGAGACGATTCGACCGCGATGAGGCACGAGAATGGCCTCAATGAAGCGATCATCGCTGCCTACGAAGGCGACACGTTCTGTCGCCAACTTTGTGCATACTTGAAGGAGCCGGTTGCAAGCAAGTTGCAAGCCCTGAGCGCGAATGTGCGCGCTCGCATCCATCCATACTCGCTCGCCGATGCCTTGCTCTGGTATCGGGTGGACCCCGCGTTGTCGTTCCGCTGAATGACAATCTGCGTAGCAAGATCATCCGTGAGTATCACGATGCCCCTTTTGCTGGGCATCTGGGCAGAGAGAAGACATACCTAAGCGCCTCGAAGGGTTTCTTCTGGCCCCACATGTACAAGTAGGTGCGCAAAGATGTGCGCACGTGCGAAGCCTGTCAACGCACGAAGGCTTCAACTGCTCGGAACGCACCGCTGCGTTCGCTTCCTGTCCCCGCGGAAAATTGGGACAGCGTCAGTTTGGACTACATCTTCGGCCTTCCGCGCGATCAAGATGGGAACACCGGTGTGGTAGTGTTCGTGGTCCGACTGTCGAAGATGATGCATTGCGCACCAGTCCCACAAACGGTCAGCGCCGAGGACACAGCGAAGATCTTTATGGACACCGTGTTCAAGCTACACGTTGTCCTAACAGAATTGGTGTCTGACCGAGACCCCAGATTCACGGACACGTTTTGGCGCTCATTGATGGAGCGTCTTGGCACACGCCTGAAGATGTCAACGGCTGCGCATCCGCGGACCGACGGATAGCCCGAGAGAGTGAACTGAGTCCTCGAAGACGTGTTGCGTTCCTACGCAACAACGTTTGATGAGTGGAGCGCCATGATTCCACTCGCTGAGTTCGCAATCAACAACGCAACTCACTCATCGACGGGCATCTCGCCCTTCTTTGCCAACTACGCGAAGGAGCCGCGACTTCCGATTCACCGTTACTGAGGACATCGCGCTCGATGCCCAGTCCAGTGGCGAGAATGGTGTGGCACAGAGTGTGCCACAACTCTCCGGAGGCACGGGTGCCTCCCCAGAAGAGAGCGCCATTCGCGAATCGCCGTTGCCAAGCCCAAGTGGAACCGGAGTGGGTGCGCCAGCTGGCACGCCCGTGCAAGCGCCGCGTCGCTCCGCGCGATTGGCAGGTCGCCAACCGAACGCTTAAGAACTCAGCGTCGCGGGGCAGACTTTGTCGGATGCACACGGTAGTGCATCCAATTTTGGGGAGCCAGCGCGTCGCCAAGAGAGCGGGCAGTCGTCAAAGACTTTGTCGATCGCCGCCAGGCGATCCTGCGATTCGTACGCGATCGAGCCGCCGAGGCACTCGACCTGCAGAAGCAGAACGCTGATACAAGAGGAAGAAGAAATCAAAGTGTCTTCGAAATCGGAGGGTTAGTCGACTGTCGACGGACAACCTTCGTACGCATGCAGTCAGCAACCTTGGGAGCAACAAACTGCTCCCGCGCTACGTCGGGCCGTTCAAGTTCATGCACCGCCAAGGCGACGCATACACGTTGGATTTGCCGAAGAGAACGGTGGCGCATCGTGAGCGCGAGTATTGGGTTCGATGGCTTGGATTTCCCCCTGACGCGGATACGTGGGAGCCGCGCGGCGCCTTTCATCGCGACGTTCCTGATCTAGTCGCGGAGTATGACGCCCGCGTCCGCCACGAGCCTGTCGATACTCGTGGTAACTCTGCGTGTAGCGCGCAATTGTCGCGCGCTCAGAGTCGCGCAGATCCCAGTCGGTACTCGTGATAGCACGCGAAGCTGCCATCGCCTCATCCGGTGTTCCGCGTTGGTTGCCACAAACTGGCCACCAGCCCTCCAAGATAGCAACGTAACACTCGGCGTAGTTATGTCGACGACACAACTCGTAGACGCGCATGCGGTTGGCCGTCAACCCATAGCGCACCCTCCAATGCGTCAGCAAGCGCTCGAAGTCTTCCAGCGTCCCGTCATTGATTCGCTGGATGAAGCCGTTCTACGATCGCTGGAGGCCACTGTCCCCGTCAAGTTGTCGCCACCAGCAAGGCGATATCGTTGGAACTCAACGAATTACCAAGCGTCTTCGTGCTCGCGGTGTCCCAAGCCTTCGAGTGAGTAGAGCGGCACTTGGTCCTGCCGCTCGTCTTGCCCAACATTTCGCTGTTGTTGGGGTGCAGCACGCGCGTCGAGCCAATGCTGGTGCTCGACGTGGGCGCACCCGCTTGCCACACATGTTTGCCTTCCACCCTGTTTGAGGTCTGCGCTGCTTGTCCTATTGAAGCGCCAAGGTTGGAAGCAGCCGCTGCTGCTGTTGCTCGAACAGTCGTCGTCACTCCGGATGCCGCTGCAGGCATACTCGTTGCACCAGTCGTCATCGCGCTGGTTGCTGTTGAAGTCGTCGACGCCACACTTGCTGGTAACACTGCCGCCGCTACCGCGCTCGTCGTTGTTGTCGTCACCGTACTCGTCCATGCCGAGCGCCCCCACCGAAGCGGCTGTGCGTTCGCCCCCGCGTCGTCACTGCGTGTCTTCCGCTTGCCAACCATCGTCTCGCCAAGTGAGCGCAACGCACCGCTCTCGAATGATCCGCTGATCTTGGCGACTTTTGCCGATTTGCGCGAGCACGTGGCTCGCACTTTAAAGGGGGGGGTGACGTAATGGGGTCCCCTCCTATACATAATTTTCACATGGTCACAGCTATCGTACCTTTAGGCACACATTCATAAGTACGATGGGTTACATAGGTTACATATCCGCTAGCTGACAGGGAGCTAACCAATCAATACAATCCGTTCGCATCTTGCCACGTCAGCGTCAAGTCCCCTCGGCTCCCCTCCCTCCGGGATCGCGCAGAGTCCAGTGAACGCTTCCTCCTAGCGCTCGTGTGTGCCGTGTGGCACCCGTCACAACGAGCAAGTACCGTTGCAAACACCTCGACTGTGGCACAAGGGACGAACTGTGTCGCAACAGCCTCACTAAGTGACCTTTACGCCAATGCCATGGCGTCGTGTTCTATTGAGATAGCAAAGTCCGCGCACAACGGCGCGCCAATGGTTTGGACTAGGGTTCTTGAGATAGCGGCGGATTTGGCGAACAAAGTCGGCGGTCGAGGCGTGTGCCCACCATTAGATACATGAACGATCGTACCGCCTCGCTGTACGGGATGCGCCTCATGGTCTCGATGTCGGCAGGGTCTTTGGGGCAGTCGGCCTCACTGAGTCGATAAGGTGGTTCTTGCGGTGATCCAACAGGCCGACGGTTGGTCATGCCAAAGCGATCGACTACTTTCGTGCAGCCTTCTCTAGATGGACAAAGATCAACCTTTGATCACGATGTCGTTCAAGATGACACCCGATGATGAACTTGGATTCTCCAAGGTCAAACGGACTTTGCGGCGGCCTTTGATCCCATCATCTAGGCGCCGTTTTTTTCCATTACAAACATGTCATCCACGTAGACGAAGATCACGCAAATGCTGTGCTCCGATCGTAGGACATAGACGCAATGATCATTGATGAGACGAGTGAAGCCTTGGGCAAGTAAAGCCTTGGGCTGTAAGGAACTCGTGCAGCGTCAGGTATCATACCCGCGGCGCTTGCTTAGGCCCAGAGGCTGCGGAAAAGGCGGCACACCTTGTGTTCCTCGCCTGGCTTCGCGTAGCCCGGTGGTTAGCGCATTAATAGCTCCTCCTCTAGGACGCCAGTCAGAAACGCAGTCCTCACGTCCATCTGGTCGAATCAAACGCTGCACCAATAAAGAGACGTCGTAGGACTTTCATCCTGACGACAGGCGAGAAGATCTCGTCGTAGTTAATACCATACCTTTGTAGAAATCCTTTCACTACTAGCCGAGCGTTTAGTTTGTCCACAGTGCCGTCGCCCGTGTACTTCACCACATACACCTATCGGCACTGCGTGGGCTTAGCGCCTGGTGGTAAATCGACGAACTCCCACGTCCAATTCGCCATGAGTGACGGATACTAAGCATCCATTGTAGCTTGCCACGCTGCAGCCCGGTCATGCCTGACCGCTTGCTCGTATGTGGTCGGCGCATCGATGTATTTGATAGTAAGTAGTGCATGCACATACTGCCGGTAGTTTGGGTCATCGCGATCGGCCAACACCGCGTCATCGCCAGTCGATGCCGTTGTTCGCGGGATACTGGGGATGTTGCTCGATCTCCCGCAGCCAGGGGTGTCACGCCGCCATGCTCCATGTGCCACACATGCTGATCGGTGGCCGGTCGTCGACGGACTCTCGCCCCTCAACGTGCCCGTTTGTTCTCTTTGTTTCTGATTCGATCATGTCGGGTGGTCGGTGGATGCAGGAAGAGAACCGGTGAACGCAGGAAGAGAATCGGTCGTTGCAGGATCTGAGTGTACATAGACGTGGAGTGGGTTCGCATTCAAAACGGGTGCATTCGATTGATTTAGAATGGCCGACGGGGTCCATACCGCGCGTCTTGGCCAGGGCTGCGACTGCCTTGCCACTGGTTTCCGTCGATTGTAACTGTTGTCGCGGCCTTGCGAGCGTGACCTTGGTGAGCGCGGGCTTCCTCGGTCATCAACACGGCCTCGAAGCGCACTGCGCGAGCGCGATCGTTGGCGCTAGACTTGACTCGGACACGAGCGCTTGTTGGGTGTTTTGCCCCGGGATGTCGACGGGCGCTTTTGCCGGCCTCGTTTTCCGCGATTAAACAGATTCTTCAGCTCGGTGACGTCCCGCATCAGCTTCTTCAACACGGCTACTTGCGAGGTTCCTTCTCTTTTTCGCTAACGAAAACACGGTGCCCGATTCGGTCTGGCGATTGCATTCTTGAACGCACTCACGAAAATGGCTAGGTTCTCGCCAGGCTGTAGACGCAGATCTTCGAGTTGCTTGTGCAGGCGCTCGATCTTCTTCGAGAGCTGGCCTGCGTAGTTGGTCTTTATCGGCTGTCAGGTTTTGTACGCGTTCAGACCTTTGCGTGCGGCTAGCAGCTTCACGTCGAGTGATGGCTGACGCAGTGACACAACCTGCGAGTTTCGTTGCAACGCTAGCGCTTAGAGCCGTCATAGTGGTGGTGCGTGAAGCCGCGAGGTGCATCTTGTGGACCCGGTTCTGGCTGTGGCTCAGCAGCATTGGCGTCGTCCTGTGCGAGCTCGGCACCATGCCCTAGCCGTACGATTGCAGGGAATTCTTTGCCATCGTGGGCAAACTACTGCGTACCGTCGTCGTCCGGCACCCTGACGAAGCCGAGAAGGTTATTGGCCTTCAAGTACAGCTCCATACCGTAAACATAGTCATTGAAGGCGGCGGTGTCCCCGTTGAACGACGGAGGCGCCATACCTGCGATATCGTTATTGAGTCTTGGGCTCATACATGTTGCGATGACATGGTGAACCTCTCACCACACCACAGATGTCAACGCAGCCCCTAAATCAGATAAAACTCCGTCCACTCGGAGACGGTCCTGGGACGAGGATTGCTCGTTGGGAAGGGAGCCTGAATTGAAGAGCCTTAAGCCGTCATATCCCAGAGTGCCACAAGGGAAAAACTTCATTGAGAATCGTGGTTAGGCTTCAAGCCATCACATACGAATTTGATTGGCCGACCCGCAGTAAGGTGCAGTAAGGTTAATTCCGAGGCTCCCATAGTAGCAATAGAAAATGCTTATCGTGGAAAATCGGCGATAAGCTCGGCGCTGGGTGAGTTAAGCCGTCAGRTCCCAGAGTGCCACAAGGGAAAAACCTCGAGTGTGGGAAAAACCCAGGGCGAGCGAGTACCGTCGCGAACACCTCGACTGTTGTGTCTCCGCAGTCTTGGCGCACAAGGGACGAACACTTTGACGCGAGTGTGTGTCGCAACTAGAACAAATGCCAGCCGGCGATTCCTGAGTCGGTGTGGCGATCGACAGGAACAGGTTTTGTGTTCTCCATTCTTACCCGAGCAGTTCTTGAGCTGCTCCGATTGCCAGAGATTGAGGAAGAAACCGATAGCTATATTGAGGTGCTGTTAGGGCTGTTAGCACCGTGGGTCACACAACTGAAGCATCTTGTGAAAAGAGCTCGAGCCAACCTGTGTTGCTGACAACCATGGTGGTGCGCGTCCACCCAGTCGCGAGTGATGGCGCTCCGCGCAGCAGTGTGATCAAGCCTCGCCTGCAACGCTGTCTCTTATACACATCTAGATGTGTATAAGAGACAGCGCGCAGCAGTGTGATCAAGCCTCGCCTGCAACGCATCCATTCTGAACGACGATGGGCCCACGGTGCACGCGATGCGCTCTGGTGGTGCTATCATCCTATCGCACGCATGCGATTGTCCAACATCGGTGCGTACTCGATCGAAAAGTTTCTTTCCCTTGCAAGCTTCGACGAGCATTGCATTAGCTTGAAGCGATCGATCTTGTTCGTTATCGCGGTGCCGCTTCCTGCATTCGCTGTTGTACTGCTGCTGGACTGCATCCCACTGGCATCACCAGCGTTGGGCTGGCGTGCCAACACSGCGTYTTGGGCACGTACGGAAGTCGGCCTCTGGGTCATTACGTGCGCCAACGTCAGCTGGTTCGCTGGGAAGATCTCGGGCTTTCAGTTGTCAGTCGCCAGGGGACTTACAGTTGCGACAATCACGACGACGATCACTGTTGGGTCGAGCATTGCAATTGCTGCAGCGATCGACACCTTCCCGTTGCCTTTCATGTACGTGCTAGCATCGCTTCCTCACAACAAACTCGTCATCGTGTGGTGGTTCTTGGCGGTCGGGAAGAAGAACATGCACGCCATCCCAGGGCTCAAATCACAAGTAAATCGCGTGTGCACGCTAGCGGGAACCATGGTGTTGCCGACTGCCATCTACCCTGCGGTCTGTACGAGCATGTGTCGCCAAGCCTACAATGGTTGCTGATGATTTTATGTTGGAGCTGCAGTTGAAGCTGTCCATTCCGTGCACGGTCGTCACCCAGGCGACATCACCATCGTTGACAGGCAAGAGACATGCTGTATCTGCGGCCATGGTGGACACCTTCGTAGACGTTCTCGAAGCTCACACGAACATTCTCAGTCCACCTAAACACAACAACTCACTCTTCATTTTGCACTCAAGCTGACAGGTTGTGAGCCCAAATACTCGCACCTGCGCAACGACGATCGGTACGGAGAGCAACGCCTGGACGAGATCATGAAGAAACCCGAAGATTTGCTTGGTAGTGATAACTATTATCACTGGAAGTTCAACATGAAAATGACCCTTGCGAGGAAAGGCCTGCTGGAACACATCGAGGACGTGAAGCCAGAAGCGGCGCTGAGTGCGGAGTGGAAAGCCCAAGATTTGAAGGCGTATGCGAGCATCGCAGGGGATTCAGCTGGAGCATCAGTCCAAGATTCGATGAGCGAAAACGGCGAAAGAAGTGAGGGACACACTGCGAGACTTCTATAACAAGCAGAATCTGCAGAACCGTGTGGCCCTGACTCGGCGACTGCACGAGTATCAGATGCAGGAGGGCATGAGCATGTCAAGGCATCTGGACAAGTTCGACGAGCTGGTGCTGAGTTTGGAGACGGTCGGCGACGTAATGGATGAAGTGCGACAGATGCACTTCCTGCTGGGCAGCTTGCTAGCAGACGATGCCACGATTGTCTCGATCTTAAAAACGCACCAGACACGTCGATGGTGGATGCCAAGGAGAAACTGCTGAAGGCATACGAGAAGAAGCAACATCAAGAGACCGCCGAAGGCGCTTTCAAACGCCTCGGACGGAACAAACCCAAGAAGGGTGGGAGGCTGCAGCCGTTTCGAGGGCGGTGTCACCTCTGCAACAAGGTTGGTCACAAGAAGAGTGGATGTCCAGATGCAGACAAGAAGGGTGACAGCAAGGTGGCGTTCATGGCAAGTGAGACTGCTTCAAGCGGCTGGCTGCTTGACAGCGGGGCGTCGTCGCACATGACGCACTCACGCGGCGATTTCTTCAAATATGAAGTGTTGGAGACACCATTCGACGTGACAAAAGCCGATGGCGCTGACTTGAAGGCAATTGGTCGGGGACGTGTGCGTTTTCGATGTGGTAATGGAACAATAGTGACACCCGTTGGACACACTGCACAAGTGACCAGCGATCTGTTGCGACGGGTGCCGGAAGGGTAAGATGACAGTTGCGACGTTCCCAAAGGCATCGAACACGAAGTCAACAACACCACTACAACTGATCCATTCAAATGTCATGGGACCAATGAAGGCGTTGACGCCAGGTCGGTCACGATACATTTTGACCTTTGTTGACGACTACTCGAGCTTCGTGTCGGTCTACTTTCTCGAGTGCAAAAGCGAGGTGACATCGAAGTTCTTGGAGTACAAGAATGAGATGGAATGACAGTGCGGCACCCCGATCAAGTGTGTGCGCACAGACGACGGGTCCGAGTACTGTTCACGGCGATCTGCAAGAAGAACAGCATCATCCACCAGTGATCCGTACCGCCTCAACAAAACGGGGTTGCGGAGAGGATGAACAGGACGATTGTCGACAAGGCCCAAAGCATGCTCCATTTTAAGTGTGTGGCCAAGAAGTGGTGGGCTGAAGCTGTGAGTAGTGCCGTGTATCTGATCAATAGATGCACGAACAGCTACAACCAGTCCGTCACGCCATTTGAACCATGCAAGTCTCAGCTGGACCATGTGAGAGTCTTTCGATCGCTCGGGTATGTCCACATCAATGAATCCAAGCGCACCAAGTTTGACGCAAAGAGTTTCCGTTGCATGTTGTTGGGGTACGCCAGCAACGCCAAGGGCTACAAAGTGCTGGACTTGGATACCAACGCGGTGAAGACAAGTCGGTCAATCATGGTGGACAACGCGAAGTGGGTGGCATCTACGAGGACGCTGTGGTCGACGTTGTGACGGATCCAACCGGCGCTTTGACGGCGAACGACGAGGACGACCTGGTGATCAATGTCAAAGCCAAGAATAGTGACAGCGGTCCTACCACTGATGATGTAGAGATGGAGGACGCATCCATGCCAGACACTGAGATGGAAGACACGTCTGACGGTGGTGTTCATCAAGCCCGTCTTATCGTGCCGCGACATGGTGGGGACATCATCCCGGGTGAGCCACCCAATGTAATGACTGGCTCTGATGACAACACAACAAGCCGCAGTGCTATTGTGTTCCGTCAACCACTGGCCAGACAGCCACGCCACGACAACTACCTACGTGTTCTACGCGATGACACAAGTCAAGACGATCACGTTGCACTCCCACCACCACGGATTGAGCGACCAGCACTGCGACATACCGAGCGACCAGCGTTCACCCATTGGGCGACAGGAGCCACTGCAGATCGAGCGACTGGAACCACGGCAAATCCGAGGTCTGGACAGACAACAAATCGGCGGACTGGAGATGCCAATGATCGAACGACCGGAGACGCTCATGCTTGAGAGCGGTGACAACGAGAACCAGCTTGTGGTGTACGACAACTCAGTTAGTGGGTGCACTGGCAATGCGCGCCGCAACAAGCGATCTCGAACGGTCAGTGACGACGATGATAATGTTCAGAATGCCATGGCGGCTACGGACGTCCCGACGTCATTCAACGAAGCCGTGACCGGCAGCGAGGCTGAACGATGGAAACAAGCTGTCAAGGACGATTTCGAAGCGCACAAGAAGAACAACACCTGGACATCGATTCCAAAAAAGGATGGTATGAAAACAATTGGAACGAAGTGGGTCTTCGCCAAGAAGAAGAACGAGGCTGGAGGCGTTGTTCGCTTCAAGGCTCGGCTTGTTGGACTCGGTTTTCTGCAGACGCATGGTGTGGACTACTTTGATACGTACGCGGTAGTGGCAAACATGAACTCGATTAGAATGCTGCTGTCGATCTGCTGCGCGAAGGGATATGRGATYCATCAGGCGGATGTGGACACGGCGTACCTGAATGCCAACTTGGAAGAGGACGTCTACCTCGAGCCACCCAAGGGTATGCAACTGGATGGCAACAAGGTGCTCAAGCTCAACAAAGCTCTCTATGGCCTGAATCAGGCAGCGAATGCCTGGAACAAGAACATCCACAACGCATTCCTTGAGATGGGATTTGCTGCGTGTGGTGGTGACACCTGTGTCTATCGGAAGAAGCGGAATGTTCAGTGGGTCTATGTCGCTCTTCATGTGGACGAAATGATCATCGGTGCACCAACAGCACGAATGGTCGACCAAGTCAAGGGCGCAATCAAGGCGCGATACAATATCAAGGACATCGGTCCCGTGAAGCATTAGCTTGGCATGGAGATCAAGTACGACCGCGACAGCCAAGAGATGAGCATCACACAGCAGCGATACATTGAGGAGACGGCACAGGCGTTCAACCAAGCTGACGCACGCCCGAACCAGAACCCGTGCGAACCTGGCGCCAAGTTGTCCAATGCTGACAGACCAAGCACCAAGAGTGAGAAGGAGGGGATGAGTCGCAAGCCATATCGGCAACTCATCGGTCGCTTGTTGTATGTGGCGATGTGCACCAGACCTGATGTGGCGTTTATCACCAGCCAACTTGGTCGATTCAATTCAAACCCAGGTATCAAACACTGGAAGGCAGCGATCAAAGTACTGCGATACCTCAACTCCACGAGCGATCTCGGTCTCCATTACAACGCGCAAGACAATAAACCAAACCAGCTGATCGCGTATAGTGATGCCGACTGGGGAAGCCATCTGGACGATCGACGATCGGTTTCTGGAGTACTGCTGATGCTCAACGGTGGACCCATCGTTTTCAAGTCCAAGTACCAAAGGACTGTTGCATTGAGTTCATCCGAGGCAGAGTATATGGCCCTTAGCATGTGCACTCAGGATGTGCTGTGGGCGCGAGGTATGCTAAAAGATCGCGGCGTTGTTCCGAAAATCCCCGGCACGACAGCTGCCAGGGTCTTCGCTTACTGAGTTCGTGGCAAAATCCAAACTGAATTACGTAGTTATGTCGTGGCGCCACGTGTCGCTCTCAGATACGTAACTCTACACCTTGCACCCATAACAAAACGACTTGGATTCAGTATATGCACATGCACATACAATTCCCAAGTCATTGTGTTACCGACCGTCAGTATATGCACATGCACAGACAATGCCCAAGTCATTGTGTTACCGACCGGAGACACGCGGGCGGATCACTTCCTTCCCCTCGTTTTCGACCTCTTCGAGTGCTGCTTAATCGCCTTGAACATATCCTTGGCATTCCCACTCCTGCGGTCGACGTACAGCTTCACCAGCGTGGGCACGTCTTCCATAAGCCCACGAGCCGACTCCCACGATGTCTCGACGTCGTCAAGGCCGACCCACTTGACCAGGATCTGCCAGACGCCGGCGTCGCTCTTCCTGGGGTCCACCAGCTGTTCCAACAGGTGGCCGCCTTCCGTGTAGCGAACGTGGTCGATGAGGGCTTCTTTCACTTGGCGATTTATGTCAGCGTAGAACTTCAGTCTCGACGCATGCCGCACAATAATCTCGTTGGGTGCGCATAAATTCTGGACTTGAAACGAATAATCGCTGAGCACTTTAAGAATGCGCCACGGTCCACGCCAGCTCAGGGATAGCTTGCTTGACTTGGACTGCACGTGTCCGACGATAACAAAATCACCAATTTCGAACTTTGGCATCTGGACACCGCGCTGTTGCTCGTGGCGACGGCGGGCCTTCCCTATCTTTTCATTGGCCAAATCTGCCACGGTCTCGTGCATGTTGGCCAACACAGCTTGCATGTCCTCGATCGCTTCCAGTTGCACCTGCGAAAGCCGATCGAGCGTCATTTGCTCGAAAGTGACGGGATGAACCAGGGACTTGAGCACATTGACGGCAAGCCGACCAGTGAACACAGTCAATGGTGTGCGACCGCCCAACTTGTCCGAGGGCGAGAAATTGAGCGCGGCTTGAACCAATGGCAACAGACTTGGCCACTGGTTGACGGCGAGCATCTTCTCGCTCAGCAGTGCTTTCAGCGAGCGCAAAATGACCCGGTTAGCCACTTCGACTGTACCGTTGGCAAACGGACAGTAGGCTGTAGTGAAGTGATGCCGGCTCCCACGAGCTGTCGAAGGCCATTAACCCACCAAGCGCCTTAACGTGGAAAATCGTCCATAAGAAAAAACCTTGAATTCTTATCGACGATTTTCCATGATAAGCTCGACCAATCATATTCGTTCATATCAAGGCTCCGATTTACTGTCCCAGCAAATTACTGCCAGCGCACCTAAGATGTACGCCTCCGAACTCACGCATATTTTTAAAATTTTGCACCCAGTAAACTCCCTCCAATATTTATGGGAATTAACGATTCTGGATCTGTGACGTGAGCGCTCCAAAT
>NSDO01000534.1:0-5000 GCA_002286825.1 Lagenidium giganteum | reverse complement strand
CATCGCCGGACCCGCGCCACCGTCGTTCATCTTCTTCTTGTACTCCTCCCACAGACGACCGGCATCACCTGGCTTGACGTTGGGGCGGTTGCGAACGATGTGGTCGGGCGACTGGCACTTGAGGCACGTGCGTGGGCTGGGCTTGTCCGACACCGGGGGCTTCGTCTTCTTCCGCCTCTCCTCGTGCTTCCGCGCTGGCGGCTCGCGACGTGGCTGTTGCGGCTCCCGCTTGGACATCGTGGGCTGTCAAACCAGAAAACGCTTGAGCAGATCGGTGATCCAGGCCGAACAGTGCACAACGTCCGACTTCATCGCCTTGTGCTGCTCTTGATCCAGCTTGGCTTGCGCGGCTTGTTGGAACTCCTTTGGCTCCAGCGCAGCAACCAGGTACTTCACGAGTTTCTTTTGCTCCCTTGCGAACATAACAGAATCCATGTTGTGTTCTTCGAGAATCTTGTGCATTTCTGACTGCAATTACCCATACGGCTTCGTGCGTCGGGCAGCGATGCATCCATTTGCAGACGCGTCATTGCCTTGTCAGCCTCCCCGCTCCTGCCTCTTGAGAGATGTCTTCCCCGTCAATGTCGAACTCTTCGGCATTCACTGGACGCGTCCCTTCCGCGTTGAAGCTAAACCCCGCCCAGATGGCGCGGCGCGACGACCTTCGTCGGCCTGGCGTTCCTTCCTCGCTCACGCCTGCACCGGAGGTCGCGCTTGTGAGGCGTTCCGCAGCTCTGGTCGTCTGTTCCAGAGCTTCGAGCATCTCGGCCGTCGAGACTTGCGGCTTCGCGCTCATGCGTAAGCTCAGTGACTCGGTGTCACTTAAGTTAACTTTGTTCCGAATATCCCCGGCACGAATATCCCCGGCCCGACAGCTGCCAGGGTCTTCGCTTACTGAGTTCGTAGCAAAATCCAAACTGAATTACGTAGTTATGTCGTGGCGCCACGTGTCGCTCTCAGATACGTAACTCTACACCTTGCACCCATAACAAAACGACTTGGATTCAGTATATGCACATGCACATACAATTCCCAAGTCATTGTGTTACCGACCGTCAGTATATGCACATGCACAGACAATGCCCAAGTCATTGTGTTACCGACCGGAGACACGCGGGCGGATCAGGCGTGGAGCAAAAGGAAGCAACCTTCGTGTGGGAGGACAATCAAGGGGCAATCGCAATCGCCCAAAACTCGGGATATCATGCTAGAACCAAGCATATCGATATCAAACATCACTTTATTCGCGAGAACATCAACTCTGGTGAGATCAAGCTAGCATATAAGGCGACACAAGCGCAACTCGCGGATGCACTGACCAAGCCACTAGGATCCAAGCGACTGATGTACCTGCGTGATGAGATTAGCATCAAGACGAACAAAACATTGGGCGCCAACCGTGGGTGGGAGTGTTGGAGCTGCAGTTGAAGCTGTCCATTCCGTGCACGGTCGTCACCCAAGCGACATCGCCATCGTTGACAGGCAAGCGACATGCTGTATCTGCGGCCATGGTCGACACCTTCGTAGACGTTCTCGAAGCTCACACGAACATTCTCGAAAGCATAGGCGTAGCTGTAGGTCCACATAAACACAACAACTCACTCTTCGTTTTGCACTCAAGCTGACATGTTATCGCTGGGGATCAAAGCTATGTACAAATACGTCGTCGCAAGCAACGTGCTAGCATTTGAAGACTCGATTGCGACCATCACTACCATGAGCGTCAACTTGTACCGTACGCTATACACAGTCAGATGCGTCCAAACGTCCAACACCTGGAAAACGACGGCGCTGGTAATTGCTCTGGACGCGATCCAGACGGTGTTGTCGCTGCCGCACATTGGCAGTGAGATTGCAGCCAGCCATTACTCCCAAACTCACCGGCTCTTGGGCAAGCGAGCAAGCACAGAAGAAGAAGAAGAAGCCTCCGACCTTTCGTGGCCGCGTTGCCGGGAGTCTTCGCGGCCCCTCCATCCTTCCAGGAAAGAGGGGAACACGAGGTCATGGCGTCTCGCAAAGGCAAAGGCGCTGCACGACAGCGAGCGCCTCCGCTTACAGAGGAGGCGCAAGCAACAAGGCAAGCGCATGCGGTGGAAAGGCTGGGGCGCGCGTGGAATGGAAGAATTCCGGCTGGAGTGCTCGGCTGCCAAGAAGCGCCGGACAAGGACCCGATGTAAGACAGAACGCTCTACGCTATCCCGCCTGCAGGCAATCTTCGCATGCCGACGGAAGAAGAATGGGCTTTCCTTTACCAATGGAGCCAGAACAAGCTTTCGACGAACGAGATCCCAGCGTTCGTCCTTGAGACGATGTCCGTAGCAGAGCGCGCGGCGCTCGGCACGTACAAAATGCAATATATGGGGCACAAGCTCTTCTGCCATACACCAGATCGGCTGCATATCCCCAAGTAGAACCACAAGAAAGCGTTCTTCGAGGCTATACTGTCTCGCAACAAGTTAGATCCGACCCACCTGGAAAAAGCGAAGGCGTTCCTGTGCGACATACAGACAGTGCGATGCAACCTCAACTCAAGATTTACGGAAATCAAGTTTGCTACAAGAGAGCTGCGAGACAAGTGGACGGGAGCAGCCATCCCGGCGGAAGGAGGGATGCTAAGGCTACTTCGTGACGACAACTTCAAACAAGCCCACACCAACGGGTGGGATGCCAAGTCACGCCAGCTGGTGTACGAGATACACATCCTGGGAGCTAACGACATGAATGACGACGAGATTTACCAAGCGATCACCCAGATGACATCGACACCTATCTTGGAAATTGTGGGGCATGAGCCCACGGGAGTCGTCCGGCTCGGACCTCAAGAATGGCGGGTCTCCTTTCGAACTGCCAATTGCCCTCCCGTCAACGTGCGCCTGGCTGAAGTGGTGGCGGGCGCGAGACGCAACGTTCTCGGCCTCCATCATGTTCGCCTCACGTCGACGCAACCGAGCAACAAGTGCTTAGGCACGACTCACGCGGCCAAGGAATGTCGGGCGGAAAACCCCGATCCTCTCGAGGCCAAGTTCACGAAGCGTTTTGACGTCACGTACAAGAACCTACCAACCATTCCATATGCACCGACTCAGCGCGAGTTCATTGCTGTGCTGTCCAAGACACGAGCCTCACTCAGCCCGCAAGAACCCTCGTTCAATAGCACACTCAAACCGGCTAATACCGCTGAGCAAGTCCTCACAACCAAACAGAAACGCGAGCAGCGTTTTCGCTCACAACTAGGATTACCGACGCCAACGGAGCCAAGCCCAACCACACCAACATCACAACCATCGACGAGAGCCCAGGTCCCGAGCACGCAACCTTCTAAACGCGACCAAAAGCAGGCCAACGAAGTCCGCAGCGCCGTCCAAGCGGTGCCTACGGAGAAGGCTGGCAAGGAGACCCAAATTGGCGGAAAGAACGGCAGGGGACGCAGCAGAGAACGACGCGGCCCTTCGGCGGACGAGCGACGCAATCACCGGCAATTCGAAAAGGATGAGCTGAAGAAGTTGAGCCAAGAGGCGCGGCAACGATCCTCGAACTCTCCAGTGGCCACGGACCGCACGAACAGTCACATGGACGTTCCGCCCCGACGGCCGACCTGATACCGTCACCCCTGTGAAGACGGCGTTGACACCACGCGACCCTGGCCAGCAACCTCGGCTCCCAACCCTGGCTGGGGACTCGGAAGCACCACGGCGCCTTCAGAACAGCGATGAAGCATCAAACAAACGAACCGCGGTCCAGGACTCGGAAGAAGCGTCTGGACATCGCGAAAACAACACCGATGGCGCGCGAGCGGACGCGGCTCAAGCGTCACCACGCGTGGGTTTGTGCAGCCCCAATCCACGTGCAGCTGCCTGCTGACATCGACATCTCAGTGGCAACCGCCGACGACGAGGCAATGCCTGGACCGGCAGACGACCAGGAAAAGAAACTCGATGCATCAGAACCCGAAGACCAAGCCCGCGTTGCCCGGCGCCGAACTAATCGGGGGCAGGATATTCCACCGCAGACAAGGCCACCTCGGCAACGACAGCATCGATCAGCATCACCAGCACGATGCCAGAAGCAAAAAGCAGAGTATAACCTCATTGCAGACTTTGCGCTTCCACTAGAAGTTCAAAAACAGCGCACGACGAAACTTCAAGCAAGGCGATAGCGTCTCCGGCAGCAAAAGGGTTCACTAAGGGCAAGGTTCACCTTCAAACCTCGGTTTTGAAACACGTTCAGAAGCACACAGCGGACGATATGTTCCAGCGCCAGCAACCACCTGCAGCGGCGACCGAAGAGCGCCCTTTACACGAGCAGTTTGATGACGTGAACGGCACGTGGAATGGAAATGTCTATGAGCTCGCGGACGACGAAGAGGCCCCACGTCACCTTCCAGAATGGGAAACGAGATGTGGTATGCGCCGACGGCGAGCTCCGCCAACCGGTCATTGCTGGGATGCGTCTATTTACGCAGATCGCGCGGAGAACCCTGATGATGACATCACAGTCACGACGGCTTTCGATGTCAAGGAAATCAACTATGTCAAAGCACGACGTTCCGAGGTGATGACGGAGGCCCTCCCGGTCTGGGTAGAAGCAGGCATCATCGATCTTGGCGCTCTGGCATCTCGCTATGCGGCCGGCGAATCGATCCCTCCGTCTCAACAAATGCAATATGTGAGCGACCATGTGATCAAAGCAGGCAAAAAGKCATGCAAGAAAGCTGTCACGTCGGAATATTGGGCTGGCACAGAGGAGATTCACACGACGGCAATTTACCTCCTAGAGCCGATCTGCATCATGCAGGTCGACGACCAGGAGGTTGTTCAATTCCAGCTTCATTGCCCACAGATGACACGATACAAGAACGAAAAGACCATTCCTACCACCCAACAAATTCCCCTCAGGCCGACACAGGCATACAAGTACATCCGCACGGCACTTGCGCATGCGGTCCTTCCAACAGTGGTGTTGTTCGATCCAGCAACACAGCACTTCTCGCCTATTCGATT